>JAGFNK010000270.1:0-71236 GCA_025769875.1 Russula earlei | reverse complement strand
AAGCATTCCTGACCAGATTCACAAAACACTTTACATACGTGAGCACGCCAGATCCAGCATTTTGCCAGGAGAATTTTGCATGAAAGCGCATATCTCCGTCATCGGGGCAATTATCGCCGCATGTGATAGGGCAATTATCGCCGCATGGTGATAGGGCACTTACGGCCCGTCGTTCTCCGGTTTGCACAGGCCGTGTAGTGGACAGATACTTAACCTTGCGCTCACGAATCAGGTCTCCCCTTTGTTCCACCACGAGTCAGTGATCGTTCATATTTTGTTTGGAATCCGAATTTGTATCTCACAGCGCGTACATCGTGTTTCAGAGGCGGTCACTGGCTAAATAGCGACGTAATGTGCTCAGGCTTCTGAGGACGGTAGTCTGCTGGGGTGGTATGTAGTGGTCGTCGCTGTGGCTAAGTGGATGTCTCATGTTTCCCAGTTCTCCCCTTCTCCTGGGTCCATATAATTGCGGCCTCACAACCCCGTGTTATTTATTTATTTGCTTGCCATTTCATACCTTAATGAGCAGGATGTTGTAAACTTACGTCTCATTGCTGATATCGATATGTGTTTTACGTATATGTGCATATGTGTTGCGCACATGTGAATGGGGGGGGTATATTGGTTGACCCCGCAAGAACGTACGTACCTCCTCATGCTGGCACTCTGATCTTCCCTGGACTCACTCTCCTCTCTCTCTCCACAGTCGCTCGCTTGCATCTTCCCTCTCCCTCCATGCGTGCAGATCATACCTATTTCCTAAAAAGGAGGCCCCTGCATTTCAATAAGCATATTCCCGACGGGCGGAGAGTCGAGCAGGCACAACGTAATTCCGCGATTCCCTTTTTCTTTTGTCTTGTCTTTCACTCAGCTCTTATACATGGCCAGAACCAAACAGACTGGTCGTCCTCCCCCTCCAGTCCTACGTTGGACTTACAACCAGACTCGTCGCATCATCACACATGGCCAACAATGTCATGTGTGCCGCCACTTGCAGTTCCATCTCGACGATCACAAGGACGACGAGTCAATGGCCCCGCATGGGAAGCCCGTGACCGCGCGGAGGCTCAGCCTTTCCAGCAACGGATTGATCGTCTCGGAGAGGAGCGCGATGAAGCTTTCAAAGAGCTCACCACTCTCCGCCAGGAGTTCGATGGTGTGCTGAGGGAACTCCAAGGTGTGCAGCAGGATCTCGACCGGCTGCGTGAGGCTGTGGACCCCGCTCCCACATCAGCATCAAGCTCATCCCGGCAGCGTAAACGCGCGCCTCCAGACCATCGCCTCTCCTCAAGGCCCTGCTGAGCAGGACATTATCTACATCGACTGCGAACCCAACTAGGATGTCCTGTATGTCCCCATTCCTCTTATTGTCGCTGTGACACATTACCCCTAGTTATCATTTTTCGTCCTTACCACCCATTGCGCGCTTGCGCACAGACCGTATGACGTGTCGAAGTCGCATGCGCGCCTGTATGCACACGCATGCCGAGGCTGCACCTAGCGAACGGAAAGGGACTTGATTCGCTCACATGGACATTTGCTTTACCTGTCATTAAAGAACACCGTCCATAGTTGAAATGTAGTTACCAGTGCATACGCATGCATGCGCGTACCTCGTAGCGGCCTTACTTGTTACACTCAGATAGTTCGCCTTGGATCCTCAGTGTTCGTGCCCCACAGTGAGACACTGAAATAATCTTATTATATTAGACTTGGGACTTGCTGCAATAATTCCTTCCTGTGGCCACTTCGGCCTGCGACTCCGGCTCGTAGCAGCCGTGTAGTAGACAGATACTTAACTCGCCACCTATGAACATTTCCCCTTTTTGCGTTCCACCTGGTTATACTCAATTGCATATGTCGGAATGAAGTATGTCCCTCCGCATTCACTAATGTCCTCCAGGAAATATAGCATATGAATCAGCATTGTACTGTATCTCCAGAGGACATACCCAGTTCCTAGCAACACAATGGATGAGTGTCAAGCAATTCGGGGACGCTGGTGAGTGAGCTTTTGAAGTTTCTAGCCTCAGACGTGATTTTCAACTTGCTCAGGCATATCATGTCGTAAGGGTCCGTTCACTAGGGAGGAGGTAGGACAAGTTCATGCCACATTAGGGACGTACAAGAAGGTGCGCAATGCATTGGAATCATCATTTGTTTTGCTAACGCACTGCCGTTTAGGAAAATGACCTGGATGACGAGCAGTTGGATGATCTCATATACTCTTCCCAGCCTACTAATGGGTTTTGGAGCCGCATCGGTCAGTGTATACTCAAGTAATGCCGATATATGTGTTATATGTGTGCTTTAGCTCGTGCCATGCCCCAGAGGGGGGTCAAGTCCATCTTTTACCATGTTCGGCGTGCGCGTGATCCCCTTGCTAAAGCAGGGAAGTGGGGGGCTGTGGAGGATGAGCAGCTGCGCAGGTGAGACGTCTGTCAGTCTCCACATGTTTCCTTTCTTATCTCCCTCCTCCCAACAGAGCTGTCCAGAAGAAAGGAAATGACTGGGTTGCCGTCGCAGAATTAGTGCAGCGCTCACCGGCCGACTGTAGCGACCGGTTTCGCCAACACACACAATATCAGGGCATCAGACGGAGAGGTATGTCTCCTGATATGTGTTCTATCAAGACCTTCTGACGCTGCATCTGTATGGAAAAGGAGCCTGGTCTTCGGAGGAGGAAGGCCAACTTCATCACGCAATTGAGGAGTTGGCCCGGGAAGGTAAATCGGACATGTCGCTCGAGGATTTTGGGTTTCCATTTCAAAGGCCATGGGAGCGACCCGGACACCAAAGCAGTGTCAAAGCAAATGGTCTATAATGGCACCCCATGTCAAAGAAATCCATTTCGCCTGCCTTGTTATGTTACATTCTCGATAGATGTTATGTCTCCTCATAACATGGACCGTTGCAACGAGACAGCCGCTACCTTCCACAACAATCATGTTCATTTTTCCGTCTCCCCCCATCATTTGCCAGTCTATCGTAACACTCCTATAATTTGAGGTCCTATCCCGTCGGACAAACGCATTGGTTGTATGCACAGTTTCTTGTACAGTGGATACTTAATGCCGGCATGAAAGAAGCCTGTAAATTTGGGATGACGACGAGGGGTCGTTATATCTGGACAGACAGAGGCATGGGGTTGGCTGAAACAGGGATCTTGCAGTAGTGGTTTATACCCTCCGATCACTGAGCAGCTATGAGGATGATTGAACTACCACCCGTAAATACCCTTCTTTTGCTTTCAACAGCCTAATGGCACCGCTTTCCAAACAAGGCGCTTGCTAAACCACGGTCGTGAAGAGCGGGCGTCCAGCACCTTAGGAGACAGTCAGCATAGCCAACGCCACAGATCGGTATGATATTGAACCGACTTGCCTGGCACTGTCTGACGTTTAATTTTTGAGATAACCCCACAAGATCAAGTCCACCATCTGGCGTCAAGGGATATTCGATCTCATTCATATGTTCCAGGTCCTTTCGTTGTTCGTAAATCCTCACAAGGATGTAACTTTCCACTTTTCTTTTTTTCCTCGGCACATCCTTCCCAAAAGGGTAGGATCGTTTGCTTGGAATTGCAATTGTGTTTGACTGACACCCAGGAGCAGACGTACAATCAGTATTTCCGTCAGGCATCTTCTCTTGATCGTCTGTCGGTGCTGGAGTCAATGCATGCCAGACGTAGAATGTGTCGACCTCGCTGTGTGAATGCTCCGCTGCTGTGGGCTGTGTAAATCGGAAAGTGCTTGCTGGTTCATCGCTGTGTTCTTGCTGTTGATGGCCTCGGTTTTCATCGGCGATGCTCTGCTCAGAGGTGCCATCAGGTCTTGGGAGAGTAATCACGCGTTGAGGCAAGAAATTCGAAGTCGAATCTTCAATCTTAATTGATCCCTGTCCCTGCGACTATGCTGCCCACAGCTAGCTTCCATGGTGAATAAAGGACAAGCGACGGTGAGTTCATCTCACGTGGATCAATAGTGCATCGATATATGGCTTCTTCAGCGGGCGACTCAAGCCACCCACATCGATGCCGCGCTTGACACATAACTCCTGTAGTACAGGAATACTGTATTGTTTGAGGGTCTTCTCGGTCGGATCGTGTTGCCGAAGAGCACGCTCGGCGTGGTCGATCGTATACATTGATAAAACCTCATGGTAAGTATGGACCTTTTATTACGCAGTCTGACGCTCAGACCCACTAATGATCTCACCTCTAAGCATAAGGGACCAGCCCTATAGGCGCCCACGGCTGAGAACAATTATCCCCAAAGTTAGTGCCGCTCTCATGAACATGCGTGCTGGGTGATACCCTTCTCTCCTCGACAGTGCTGCAAAAGGGCACTGTGTTCTATGCTTTTGAGAAGTACACGTAAGAATGTCTTCTATCTCTTCCCAAACGCGCTAACTGTTGGTCGCTCGTCATCGTGCTTGTTGGCGATAACAATTATCCTCGTCGTGTGATAATGACTCGTTTCTCCCTAACCAATTACGACGAGCTGCCGATGTATACGCATATGCGTCTCGATCTCCCGAATATACAGTTTGAGCCCACAATAGTACCTGCACCTTCTCAAGGTATTTAAACCCATGGAGACCATGACGGTGACAATCGCCTCTGTATCACAACAACCCGATCGCAAGCATGGTATTGAACCCTTCATTGCTTAATCCCCTTCGCCATTCGACTGCAGTCAAACGACGAGGGAATACTGTGTCACCACCACCATCACCACCACGCAATTGCAAACGTCACCGGGTGAGCCTCTGTGCCAATGCGTATGTCTGACTGTCCTCCGCTCATAAACCCAACAGTTGGAGCGCCCACCAGACGGAAATGAGCGGAAACAGGCGCTTTTGCTCATCAACCGATTGTAATCAGTTGGAAGGCAGTTAAGAGACGCCGAGTACAGCAGCATCAAACACACCTTGTATGCTGACCTGTTCATGCAAATTTCCATTCCATAACAACTTTTGTAGTGCACAGGGATCCTAGGACATGCCTGTCGAACTACTTCTTATGATTTCCACCCATCTGGACAATGATGATCTTCGAAACATTGGTACTTGCTTCACGATCCATAGGTTGATCGCTCTTACCAGAGTACTTGCACCGCTGTGGGCTTGAGGCGAACGACACAAGTGAAGGGGGCTCAGAAGTGACACTACATGAACCGAGCGGATATGCGTCTCTTGGACTGTGGTCTGCTATTCACACCTTCAAACCCCCCGAAAAGATGTTCTGTTCCATCCCTTGCTCCCCACTGGAGGCCCGAACTGCGATGAGATTCCTTACCCGTTTCCTTATCGAGCCTTCAAATACGCGCAATCTTCGGGATTTCCACCTTCTTCTCCATGGGTCCGATCCGCTTCTGCTGGCCTCTGGGTTCATCAAAATGCACCAACTGTTTAACACCCTACCACTCACACGACTGCACTTCGCAGGATTCGGTTCTGTGGATTGTCTTCCTTCCTCCATCGCCTTACGAAGCGGAGCATGCAGCTCTCACACAATTAATTTACTTGATATTTCATCTGATTACGCCTTCGCTCCCGGAATCGCGGAAACCACGATGGGGATTCTCAAGCACTCACCTATCGAGTCCCTGTTCCTTTGCATAGTATCTTTGAAACCCTCCCACTGGACCGCTTTACTTGGCGAGCTCAACATGACATCTCTCGAGAAACTCGTTCTCGAAGGGGATATCCCAGGGCCAGCGCTCATTCGTTTTCTAACCAAGCACAAGGGCCTTAAGAGCATCCGTATCCAATGCAACGTGCCATTGGACCGCATTCGACCTAGCCGTCAGCCTTTCCTACCCAATCTTCTGACCCTTTGTGCTCCATTGGGGATTTGCTGTGACATTGGAGAGCGACTGGGTAACTCGACAAGCCTTTACAACCTAGAAGTGGAAATGAGCCAATTCCAACCGCATGATCCTACCTTTCTTCGTCTCTTGCAAATCGTGAGCCATTTCCAGAACCTCGACCATCTTGGGCTTCGAATTTTGCCGACTTTGCCATCTGCCTCACCGCATACAAACCTGAGCCACTATGATAGTGATGGTTACCCAACTCGTGAGCTAAGACAGATCCGCACTCTGAGTTGGTTCCTGAACCAGGCTTGCTTATCACATAGAGATATGGTATGACCTTACCACATTTTCGTCTTCCATGTCTTACCCATATAACAGGACATCATGTGTGCCTATGTACGATCCTTTCCGATGGTAGAAAGGGTTTATTGGGAAGATGCGGGCGGTAAGTTGGGGACAGGATGTCCTTGATGCACTACGTAGGGCAGCAAAGCCCACGCTTCATACTGTCATTACCGAATTGCGTGGTCTCTCTTAGATGAATGTGTGCGCGCATATGTGATGACGACTTGGCAGGTCGTTCATGTCAATGTCAATACTTTCCTCGGTTTTATTCTGTGTGTGAGAATTTGCATGAAAGCGCATATGTGCGTATCTCCGTCATCGGGGAGATTGATCCCCATCGGCCAATTATTGCCGATAAGGCACTTACGGCCCGCGGTTCTCCGGGTTTCACTGGCCTGGCCGTGTAGTAGGCAGATACTTAAGCGAGCGAGCTCGCGCACCCTGAACCACCCTGGTTTCGCTCGAGTATGTACGTCGAAGTGATCGTTCATATGGTACATGTAATTGCTGCCGCACACAACCTGTTTTAAGATTAGAGTTAAGAGAGAATCATTGACTGCGGGACCACGTACTGATTGCAGTAGGTGATTCTCACCTTTTCTTTGTCTCATCTCACAACATGGCCATCATCCGTCCCAGCACGCCGCCTCAAACCGAGCAAAGTAGTCTAACTATAACCTTTCACCTCTAAAATACGACCTATCAGGAAGTCACACACACACATCCACACCTCAAAAGCTAGCTTCAGAGAGATATAAGGACATGACCTGGGACGTATGTGACAAATTCGTCGGGCCTATGCCAATAGCCGAATTCCTCTCGGAATTCGTGCCAGAAGCAAGCCAAGCTCGAAAGACGGAGCGCATCATCAGCTTCGACAAGCGCTCCGTCTCACACAATGAGGATCACTTTGTCAGTCCCCACATTCAAGGGGGGATCCACGCTCACGTACATGACAGATACAGGCAATCAAAACGTCCGGCCTCGCTGATAATCTCACATTCGTCAACACCACTGCCAAGCAAGATAAGGCAATCCTAGGGAGACCAGACATCGTTATCTATCGGAAAAGGGAAGGTCATCAGGAAAACGAGCGGCTGACCTCACTGGACTGGAGAGCGGTCGATGTGTGGATCGAAAACAAAAAGGGAAAAGAGGACATTTTTCGCAACCTTACACATATGAGGCGAGAGGCTGGGGTCGAGTGTCACGTTAGGTGGACTGAGCGCGCGTATCGTGTGTGTGGTCAACTCACACATTATGCCACTTCTATCCATCGTTCACAGTTTCGGGTCTTCTCTTACTCGATCATCCTCTTTGGAAAGGCAGAAGGGCGACTACTGCGATGGGATCGCAGTGGTGCAATCTATACCGAGATATTCAATTGGACCAAAGATCCCAACACCCTTTCCGAATTCATCTGGAGGCTCAACTCTCTCACTTTTGCCCAGCGTGGATACGACACCACTGTCACCTCGGTCTCGAAGAACGATAAGGGGGTTGGTGATGCACAGTCCACGCTGGCGGTATACATGGACGTCGAGAAAATTGAAGTTGAAGACCTTCGCCAGATTCTCGTCAATGACGATCATGCCACTGGACGGACAGCCGAAGCCCTATATCATATGGAAACCAATATGGGAGACGAAAACCCTTTTTGGTTGGTCGACGTTTGGATTTGTGTGCCATGACGTCGAACGGAATAAACTGGTTTACCTCAAAGATTACTGGCGTACCAATTTCCCAGGTATCGAGAAAGAAGGGGATATTTATCGCGATTTACTAGAAGCAAAAGTGCGTTTCATTCCGGAGTTGGGTCCAGCTGGCGACGTGCTGTTGACACTGGAGCATTCACTTGACGTACAATGCACAAGGACGCAAGACTATGTGAAAGATGGCGAACGCAAACATATTTGGTGTCCCGGTACACCGCGCGTCAAACGATATGTCCACTACCGACTTGTCTTGAACACGCTCGGACAGCCGCTGAGTACGTTCGGATCGACTCGGGAGCTATGCCAGGTCATTCGGGATGCTATGATCGGTGAGGATTGGCGTTACGTTTAAGTTTGTTGTTTGACAATTTGGAACAGCTCATATGGACGCATACGACAAAGCAAACATTTTACATCGGGATGTGAGCGCAGGAAACATTCTGATCACCCCAGATCGATCAGGTTTATTGATCGACTGGGACATGTCCAAGAGGATGGATGTGACCCAGCAGAGACAACACTCCCGCACAGTATGATCTGTTTATCCCCTATGCGTGGCGAATTGACTTCGTGTTCAGGGTACATGGCAGTTCATATCAACAGGACTTTTATTACACCCTCACGCTCGATCTCATCAAATTTCAGATGATATTGAATCCTTTTACTGGGTTCTTATTTATATTGTCATGAAATGCCGACATTCTGCGATCGAGGGCCAATCACAAGATATGCAACACGTATTTGATGGATACAGAGACGTGGATGAAGATGGTGTTATCTGGGGTGGTGATGGAAAGCTATCTTTCCTACACAAACTAATGCTTCACCCAGATTCGTTTGGTTTTGTCCCGGAACCATGCCGCCAGATCATTGAAGAGTTGCGCACCCTTCTTAAAACCTTCTATGATGATATTAACCCAAAATCAATTATGCCCGAACCTCAAGCGGGGAGGAATGTCTGGACGGAGGTCAAGGACGCTCACGAGAAGCTTTGTTCTTCTGAATGGGTCTTGAATCTCATAACACGGAACCTGGAATTCAAAAATTGGTCCGATGATGACGGCAGCCTATCAAAGAACATCGTTGGTCATGATCCAATGTTCAGCAGGGGCTGCCGCAAGCGCAAGGCTAAAGATGATGATCGTCCTGTAGAAATGGGTCTATCATTCAACAAAAAGCGTAGAGGACGATATCCACCAAAAGGATCTTCACTTTCAAGGTATAGCTCGTCGGCTGTCTTGCAAGGCTTTCCATGTCCAAGGTAATTCTTTAGTATGTCGTCACACAGTGTCCCGCTGTAAGGCGGCATCCCATTCCAGCCCTGCATCATTGCTCTCGACTCTCTTTCATCGCGTACCGGTTCCACCTCCGCTGCCCAGCCAGCTCTCGACCCTCTTTCATCACAGCTCATCGCTCTGGCTCGTCTTGTTCCACATCCATGTATCGCACTCCCAACTTGCGTCTTTCTGTCTCCCCAATCCCCCAATATCCCCCTCTCTCATAGATCGCGTCTCGTATGTAGAAACTCTAGTTACACCTTGGAACAAGAGACCTGTTTTGTCCCTTCTTTTGTGTGTGTTTTCGCAAACTCAGCAAGCCGCCGCCCGCTGCCTTCAACACAGACTTGGTTCTTAGTGGGAAAATACAAACAAGATTCAATTATAAGAATGCTAACTATATTATTTGGCTCAATTAAAATTGTAACAAAATGTAAAGCCCAGATCTTTGCGTTGAGTTTAATCTGTGTGGTCAGTCTCTGTCATCGAGGCGATTGATCCCCATCGGGTGCGATTGATCCCCATCGGCCAATTATCGCCATGTAATGAGTAGACCGTTCCTATTTAAAATTTGGTGTCATATTTGTGGATGCACTTTATGTCTCGATTTATTCAATATAAATCCATGTATTAACATACGCCATTGTGTTAAGTTTATCCAAGTCTGCTAAGGCTAAATTGATCGGGCAAATTAAGTGTATATGATCCCCCTGGTGATTCGGGGCGACTCATGTTGCATCTTAGGTTACATAACTTGGGCACTGAGCTGCCCTCTCTTAAGCATTTGACTAAGTTCTAATTGTTTGGGTTGACATATTTACAATAATGCGATGCATGAGGAGAGGGCAACAAATCAATCAATTGTTTTAAAATAATTTGTAATCTGAGCTGAGTCAATTCAGTGGTCAATATATTTCACCTTTATTGACCACTGAGTTGAGTTTTAGTGGACTGGACTTATCCATTCCTGTCCGTCGTGTAACAACATCGCATCGCAAGCGGCGGCGTGTTTACCCCTCCGCTGTGCCCGTCCGTGTCCTCAGCCCCTCCCAGCGTGACTGGCCGCATACCACGCGCACAGCCGTGCCACCGTTGACGCCCATCGTCCACAACGTCAACGACATCGAAGCCCGCAAACGCTAGAAGAGACGCGCGACGAAAAGCTAGCATCGTGCACATCTGCGGGATTTCCTTCTCCACGCATTCTTCCTCTTCCGCCTCTCGTAGCAGCAGCCACAGCTTGAAGCCCTGCAACGGAGGCCCTCTTCGAGCCGCCTCCGCCCCCGCATTCCTGAAATTCCCCGTGCTGTCGCTCCTTACCGGTGCTGCTTTCGCCATCGGCGGTTACATCAGAGGCGACATCACTCGGATCACAGATATTATTTTGAGCCGGTTGGGGGAGTATGGCGGTGGCGCCCCGCGAACAATTGTCGGAAAAGGAAGAGGCTGCAACGTTGCGCGCTGAGGACCGTCTGCAGTGTGTGCGAATACGGATGCATAGATCGAACGAGCTGATGGTGTAGATAGCCGGTGATGCCATGTAGCATTTTTTTCCCCATTTGCTCTTCACTTGTTCTGTTTTTGCAGAGTCAATACATTTGAAAATTCGGTCCAGTGGTAGACTGGTTGCGCGTAAAACGGGACTCGTGCAATCACTGGATTCAATCAATTGGAATAACATCGTGCCATCCACAGAGTTCGTCACGTAATGAAGATGAACAAGCAGAAAGAAGGAATAACACACTTAGGCCGTACCCGTAACTGGTCTCACCTGCTCACGTCCGATCTTGGGATGGAAAGCCAACTTGTCCAGTCCGAGCCTCCTACACAATTACACGCATTCTACCCTGGACAAGCGTGGTTTACGTCTGAGAACGCAAAGTCCATGTTACGGCGGTGCGGATGGAGGGGCGGGAATCGCTCTGATTTCACCGGATGGGTGGAGGAAGGGGGTGACCACGGGATTGAACCATGTGTGATTGAGCGAAGAGCAAGGAGTTTGTCTTTGTTGATGGTGGTCTGCAGTTGGGTGGCCGAGAGCCTCCGGAACAATATCAATTGTTTCCGTCTTGGCATGCAGATGGATCGAAGGAGAATGGTTTGCGGGCGGCTGAGGCTAATCGAGGGTATTCTGAGGCTGAGGGCACAAATGACAATATGCAGGAGCTGATGACTTCACATGTTGTACATCCCTGTCACTCTGCCGCCGAGATATCGTATCGCCTGTCTCAGAGGCCCTCGGAACCCAGATCAACATGACTGTGCCTTGTCATCAGAAACGCCAACTTGAACAAAGGGCATGTCACAACAAATTACCTTTCATTCAGTAAACAGTTTATGAAGCATCATTGCGTCACCAGTAAATGCAAACTGGATCTAGTCGAAAGAGGACTTGAGCTTGTATCGATCCAATTTTTAGTCTGTTGCATATTTGCTGAAAAGCAAAGGTGCCCACAAAATGTGTCGTCGCCGTTAAAGCAAAAAGAGTTGCCATGTACAACTTACAATGTAGGCAAGGGAGGCAGAAGAATGACATGCCATCCACAGACGATGACACCGCCGAGTGTGGTCTAGACGCGTTCCCAGAAGTGGGCGCCTGCTGACCGCGATGGGCGAATAGCCCTTCGAACATACGCTCGTTTGGGGACCCTGCTCAATAAAAGATAAAGACGCGCTTGTATAGATGATGGAATCGTCCAACGAACTAGGACAGTGAGACAAACAATGACCAGGAGGTGCAAGCAGGAGACGCACCACGGAGAAGGCGGCTTCACCTACATTACCCGAGAATACAACGTCCAACTCTCGTGCAGAACGGCAGCTGCGATTCCCTATTGTTCTCCATCCTCCAGCAAGGGAGCACTCTTCCCACGTCGTATCCTCGGCATCGGGTGACGTGCCTGACTTGTCATGTCTGCAATATGGGTGTGTGAAGCAACATGGCTAAAGTCAGGCAGGTCACCCGATGCCGAGGATACAATGTGGGAAGAGGGCTCCCTTGGTGGGGGATGGGGAACGAGGGGGAACCGCAGCCCCCATGTCCCGAACCGCAACAGCAGTGACAGAGTCCCTCCCGCCCACTGCCCAGGCCTTCGCCCTCCTTTTGGCCCCAACACCTACGGTCCAAAATGCGCAGCTGGGGTCCTGCACCAGACTTCTCGCACAGGTACACCACCTAGGTCCTCTTGGACGCACTTGTGTGCGTGGTGTTGAACCGGAACCCGAACGGATCAAAGAGGGCGAAGACCTTCATACAAGGTTCAAGATCTGCTCATAGATGTTACGTGTTAAACAGAACTTTAGTATATGTGCTTATGGCAATAGGGTTACGCATACTATGCTATCTATCACAAGATGCAGCCTTATGTTAGTCTCGGTTCCAGACATTTCTATCTCGGATGGGAGAATCCGAGGGAGGTTGAATCGGAGTGCGAAAAATAGATGAAACTGTTTGAGATAGAACGTCTGGTGACTTTCGTATGGGTGGGTGTGGGTAACTGATCATGTGACCTTGTCACATACTATCCACATACTTGTATATCGACGCGTACCTGTGCATACAGCCTGCTGCTTGCAATGTCCACTGTCCCTTCTGACGGTGACACTTCAGATTCTGACCACAAAGCACATGAGGATGCTGCACCTGAACGAGCCCCAAAATCTGACCCGCACATCCGACAAACTGACCGATGTCAACAATTTCTGGAGGATACTGGCAACATTTCTGACTGCATGCTACAGGTTCTAATTCCTGGACGGCTCTAGCAACATTTCTAATTGTGTGCTACAGGTTCTTGATCTGATGGATAAGCTACACCTCAATCTTCCTTTGTTTCTTTGGGCAATCAGTAGCTTTGATCCAAGGGCGGGTAGGGACAGGAAGGAACCGAGAGCAAGGTCATGCTCCGGGACACAACACTTAGATGTGTCGGACCCAAGCGTGAGAGGGGATGTGTGGACGACGTGATTCAATTTCCTGAGCTAAATCTGTTACATTCGAGATGGTAATTACTTGTTCTTATATACAAAGGTGTCCTGTTCCTCCGACTTCGAGTCCACAAGCACGGGGAGGTGCGGCGATGACGTAGGGGCGAGACGCTGTGGGCAGTGAGCCCTCCGGTAAGGTGATGATGACGACATGTGTGCGTCATTCGGGTCTTGTGCATAGACACGTGGCGGAGGCGAGGGTGATGCTTGAGAGTTGGTCCCAGAGGGGCAAGAACATAAACACAAGGAAGGGGGGAAAGCATGAGATGGATAAAGGAGACTAGTGGTGCAGGGGATAGATGTAGGCGAGAGAGCGCGAGGCGTTGGGTGGTGAGGCAAGTGACATCGACAGCAATCAACTTGAGCTGTTGTTGCAGTTCCCGGGCATGGAGTGGTGAACAAAGTGATGATGTCGAGAGGGGAACGTGAGAAGGAGAGAGAAAGATGAAAGAGAGGGAAGGAGGACATGTGGGCAAGGGACGCGCGGGAGGGGGCAAGTGCAAGTCATGTGAGTTTCCTGGCCAGCGGGCTCACACACCTTACAGCATGTAACAATTTCACCACGCAAACACATTTCTAACTGCTGGGAGGATGATATGGAATAAAAGAGAGAGGGGGATATCCTTGAACTGGATATGCTGCACCATATTGCACAGGATGAGGGTAATATTGAATAGAATAGTGGATTGTTGGCTGAGGCACAGTTTGACGACTGGGACTCAGAGCTGGATATATGGGATGGTCCAAGTCCAACATGATCCTATGAGTAGAAATGTATGCGTCGATATACCACATAGATAGTACACGACAAGGTCATATGATCAGTTACCCACACCCACCCATACAAAAGTCACCAGACGTTCTATCTCGAACAGTTTCATCTATTTTTCGCACTCTGATTCAACCTCCCTCGGATTCTCCCGTCCGAGATAGAATGTCTGGAACCAAGACTAGCCTTATGCTGCGTCTAGAATGTTTCCACATCATGCGTCACTGAGTGCGCGATATAGTGGACACCTGTAGTCACCTCTTTTGGACTTAGGAACAGCCCTGGGTCATAGAGGTATAAATACCATACTTGTAGACGAGTATACATATCACTCTACACCCCAATATCACTTGAGCATTAGCACAACCTCTAAGGTGGGTTGCTTGGCCTGTTAGCTGTGCTCTATGCTGCGCAACAGGTTATGGGCCCTGCAAGCCATGCGCCTTCATTGGCTGCAACGATGGCGAAGCATCCCAGAAGCCTGCATGCTGCGGCGAGCTAGTCTACCCTAAGGGGAGACTATGTCGGCTTGTTTGAATACAATACTCTTACTGACGACCTCTAAGCCCCTTTCTAACAGCTACAATGTCGTCGTCTCAACCCTCTACCCCTGTTGTCCCCATCCTTGATGGCGCAAACTATGGTATTTGGTCAAAGGCTATGAAAGCCTACCTCATGTCTGTTGGACTGTGGGGTTATTGCAATGGCACATTTGAATTGCCAGTCCTTCCTGGACTTCCTCAGGCACCTCTTCCTGAAGAGATTGCTGCCCAGGCTGCTGAGAGAATGGAACAAAGGAAATGATATGGCAGTCGGTCATATGGTCCTTAGATCGAGCATCACGATCCAACAAGATCTTACGTCTTTGGTTAATGCTGAAACTATTTGGAATTGCCTAGATACCCTCTATGGCATGGCAACTACCACAAGTATCTATAAGGACTTCAAAGAAGCCATTTCCATCCGCATTAACCTGAGCCAGCATCCTGGCCCACAAATGGATCAGATACATGCTGGGTTCCAGCATCTCACCGCATCCTCCCTCATTATTCCTGACGCCTTACAGGTGCTCATCATGCTTGCAGCCATTCCCCCGAAATGGGAAATGCTTGTCCACATTGTCACTCAGAACTATGATCTAGCTGATCTTAGTCCAAAAGACATGCGAGAGGCTATTGTCTCTCAATATCAAACTGAGATCAATCATGGAACAAGTAAGAAGCACAGCGTGCAGAAGCTCTCAGCTGTCAAGCGCAAGCATGGTGACCCCTCCTTCTCCAATCAGCAGCAGGGCAATAAGCCCAAGCGCAAGGAAGATAAGGATAAGCGCCAGCGCAGTAAACGTGGCAGCAAAGGAAAAGGGAAAGGCAAGGAGAAGGCCGATCACAGCCATGGTCCCGGACACTCCCACATTGTGGACATTGCCACACTCCCACTCCCGACCATTACCACTATTGCCCATCTGGGTCCCTTGGGGATCCAACAACGTACCGTCCCAACTGTGACTGACCCTTGCAAATGCACTCATGGCCCTTACAAGGCCTTAAACAAAGCGCTTGATCTTGCTGATGATCTTGGGGTAACCCCCACTATACAGACAGTCAAGACCCTCGAGCAGCGGATCTCGACTCAATCCGCTGCCTTGTCAAGTGCAGTTAAACTACCGTCGCCCATCCCTGAGCCTATGGACCAGGACGATGGCGACTTCGCGCAAACTAACACGTCGGATTTATTCAACATATACAATGGTATCCCAGAAGGTGCTGCCACCCCTGAGTGTGCTCTGACCCCGTCAGACAAACCACTTGACTGGGGCAGCAACCCTGAAGATAACGAAGCGTGCGTGCCCCTCCCTCTCTCCTTTCACTCGCTAAAGAACCTATTAGCATCTCCCCAGCCCCAAAGCGGGCTAGATATGTTTAATAAGTGTTCACTTGTATCATACAATGTACAAATTAGTGAAGGGACTACTTCCCTTCAAAGTGAATGTAACAAAAATTGTTCGAGATGCAGAGGAAAGCATGACTTGAGTAAGATGGGATCCTTATGGCTCCTAAACTCTGGCATGTCAGCACACTTCACCTTCAAAATAAATGATTTCATAGAGTATATGCCGGCTTTGCCGCACGAAAGATCCCCTGTTAAAACTGCCGATAACACAATATATGTGGAAGGCAAAGGCGCTGTGTTGCTTCGGCACACTGTAAACTCTAAAATGGTTGTCACATGCATCTCTCCTGTTCTCTATATTCCAAAAATTAACACTCAGATATTATCTATGGGGGAGTTTTTACAACAAGGGATGCATGCATTAGGGAATAAAAATCATATTTCCCTACAAGAGGATGGACGTATAATCCTGTCCTCTTACCCCTTATTCCTGGGTCAAACCACGTATTGGTTAGACGCCACAATTGAAAGCGCGCAAGCGCATTCTCTTATCTACGCGGTAGATTATGATGTCATTCACCAATGCCTTGGCCACCCATCTAAGGATGTTGTAACATGTGCAAAGACACATACCAAGGGTCTCCCTGAAGACCTGAAAATCCCTCAGGAACAGCCGGTATGCCCTGGCTGCGCGCAAGGCAAGATGCCTGCATCTGTGCACCCCCCTTCTGAAACTCGTGCTTCCGCACCGTTCGAGCGTATTCACTCAGACCTTAAGAGTTTCCCTGTGAAGTCGTATTATAAGTACGAATATTTTGTCAGCTTCATTGATGATTATTCCTCCTATGCATGGATCACACTCCTAAAAAATAAAAAGTCGACCATATTGGCCATCAAGCAATTCCTTGCTATGGTCAAGAACCAATACAAAGCAGGAATTAGAGAGTGGATGTCCAATGCTGGTGGAGAGTACAAGTCCGAGGCCTTTGATAATGTCCTAAAGGATGAAGGAATTAAAATCCTGCAAAGCGCCCCATACACTCCACAACAGAATGGACGCGCAGAGTGCTTTATGTGCACTGTAATGGACAAAGCTCAGGCAATGCACCTTGAAGCTTGTCTACCTCCCTCCTGGTGGGAATTTGCAGTGAATCATGGGACACACTGTTACAATAGGACACCAGCCAGACGCCTTCAATGGCGTACACCCTACAAAGTCCTAAAGAACAAGGTCCCTGATATCTCACACCTCAGAGTATTTGGTTGCAGCGCATATGTGCACATACCAGAAAAGCGTCGAGTCAATAAGCTTTTGCCTAAAAGCGAGCTAATGATCTACCTTGGTCACACTGAGGGGATCAAAGCCTCACTCTTCATGAGGCTCCCAAATAACATGCTCTACACAAATGCTACCACCCTGTACGATGAGACCCTGTACCCCAAATGCAACAAAGCACGCACTAAAGGTACCACACGGATTAATGAACTGCGTGAAGAACTACCGCAACAACCTGTCGAAGACACCATTCCTGGTGTTGACGACCCATTCCCTACAATCAAAAGTGAGGACGATGAGCAGCCTATACAGGCGCCAGAAGAAGAGGAATGCAAGCAAACGCCCATCCCTCCTACACCGTCCCCTCCTCCTGTTGAAGAGCCTGTACCTCTTCGAAGGTCTCAGCGGTTGAGGACAGTACCTACCCGTCCTGGCAACGTCTATGGTGAATGCAGACACCCCACAGAAGTGGAAAAAGACGTTCAGCGCACATGCACATGGAGAACAATGACAGAAAACCAACCCGGTAGCTCTGGTGAGGGTAGTACGTCAGGATCGGCCGCACCAGGCCCTTACCCTCCTGTCGTCCTTGACGATCAACCGCCGCAAGCCTCTGAGGATGAGGTAGAAGACATTCTACGTCTAGCAAGGGAAGGGGGAGTCAAATTTCTGAACTATCTGCTCGCCCAAGCAGTTCCACTAAGTTCAGATACACCTGATACTGCAAAGATTTGCGAATGGACCTTTAGGGACATTCTGCAAATGCCAAGTGAACTCCAAAAGGAGTGGAAAGATGCTTGTCGCGAGGAGTTGGAATCCCTCCGCAGATGCAAAGTCTTCGAACTAGTCGATCCTCCTAAGGATCGCAAAATAATTAAAAATAGATGGGTATTCGACCTTAAGTCTGATGGTCGTAAAAAAGCCAGACTAGTCGCCAAATGCTTCTCCCAAGTAGAAGGCATTGACTATGATGAAATATTCTCACCTGTGGTACAGTTTGAGACAGTCTGCCTGATGATTGCACTCGCAGTGCTCAAAAACTGGCACATTAGCGGACTAGATGTCAAGACTGCCTTTCTCTATGGTGAGCTTGATGAAGAGCTCTATATGGAGCAGCCTGAGGGCTTCAAAATAAAAGGCCAAGAGCGTAAAGTCATGTGCCTTAAATGCGCAATATATGAACTCAAGCAAGCGGCACTTGCATGGTGGAAAGCCCTTGGCAAGTCCATGGCCTCGCTCGGCCTTATTCACCTTAGGTCTGACTCTGGGCTCTTTGTTAGTAAAGACAAGAGCATCATAGCCATTGTCTATGTTGATGATGTGCTCTTCTTTGGAGCAGACAAAAAACAAATCAATAAATCAAAGGAGCGCTTCATGAAGCTCTGGGAATGTCGAGATCTGGGCGATGCCCAAGAATTTCTATGCATGCACATTCAATGCAAGTTCGGCCAGATACATCTGGACCAGACTGAATATCTGTTGAACCGGAACACGAACGGATCAAAGAAGGCGAAGACCTTCATACAAGGTTTAAGATCCGCTCATAGATGTTACGTGTTAGACAGAACTTTAGTATATGCGCTTATGGCAATAGGGTTACGCATACTACGCTATCTATCACAAGATGCAGCCTTATGCTGCGTCTAGAACGTTTCCACATCACGCGTCACTGAATGCGCGATATAGTGGACACCTGTAGTCACCTCTTTTGGACTTAGGAACAGCCCTGGGTCATAGAGGTATAAATACCATACATGTAGACGAGTATACACATCGCTCTACACCCCAATATCACTTGAGCATTAGCACAACCTCTAAGGTGGGTTGCTTGGCCTGTTAGCTGTGCTCTATGCTGCACAACAGGTTATGGGCCCTGCAAGCCATGCGCCTTCATTGGCTGCAACGATGGCAAAGCATCCCTGAAGCCTGCATGCTGCGGCAAGCTAGTCTACCCTATGGGGAGACTATGTCAGCTTGTTTGAATACAATACTCTTACTGACGACCTCTAAGCCCCTTTCTAACAGAAATTATGTCGTTGTCTCAACCTTCTGCCCCTGTTGTCCCCATCCTTGATGGTGCTAACTACGGTATTTGGTCAAAGGCTATGAAAGCCTACCTCATGTCCGTTGGACTGTGGGGTTATTGCAATGGCATGTTTGAATTGCCAGTCCTTCCTGGACTTCCCCAGGCACCTCATACCGAAGAGATTGCTGCCCAGGCTGCCGCTGTTGTAGCCCTGAAAGAATGGAACAAAGGAAATGACATGGCAGTCGGTCATATGGTCCTTAGATCAAGCATTGCAATCCAACAAGATCTTATGTCTTTGGATAACGCTGAGACAATCTGGAATCGCCTAGATACCCTTTATGGCACAGCGACGGCCACCAGTATCTATAAGGACTTCAAAGAAGCCATTTCCATTCGCATTAACCCGAGCCAGCATCCTGGCCCACAAATGGATCAGATACACGCTGCGTTCCAGCGCCTCACCGCATCCTCCCTCATTATTCCTGATGCCTTACAGGCACTCATCATGCTTGCCACCATTCCCCAGAAATGGGAAATGCTTGTCCACATTGTCACTCAGAACTATGATCTAGCCGATCTTAGTCCGAAGGATGTCTGAGAGGCAATCGTCTCTCAATATCAAACTGAGATCAATCGTGGAACAGGCAAGAAGCACAGCGTGCAGAAGCTTTCAGCTGTCAAGCGCAAGCATGGTGACCCCTCCTTCTCCAATCAGCAGCAGGGCAATAAGCCCAAGCGCGATGAAGATAAGGACAAGCGCCAGCGTGGTAAGTGCAGCAGTAAAGGAAAAGGGAAAGGCAAGGAAAAGGCCGATCAAAGCCATGGTCCCGGACACTCACACATTGCAGACGTTGCCGCACTCCCACTCCCGACCATTACCACAGTCGCCCATCTGGGTCCTTCGGGGATCCAACAACGTACCGTCCTGACTGCGACTGACCCTCGCAAATGCACTCACGTCCCTTACAAGGCCTTTAACAAAGCGCTTGATCTTGCTGACGATCTTGGGGTAACTCCCACTATACAGACAGTCAAGACCCTCGAATAGCGGATCTCGACTCAATCCGCTGCCTCGACAAGTGCAGTCAAACTCCCGTCGCCCATCCCTGAGCCTATGGACCAGGACAATGGCGACTTCGCACAAACAAACACGTCGGATTTATTTGACATATATGACGGTATCCCAGAAGGTGCTGCCACCCCTGAGCGTTCCCCGACTCCATCGGATGAAGCGCTTGATTGGGGCAGTGACCCTGAAGATAACGAAGCGTGCGTGCGCCTTCCTCTCTCCTTTCACTCCCTAAAGAACCTATTAGCATCTCCCCAGCCCCTAAGCAGGCTAGATATGTCTAAGATGTGTTCGCTTGTATCATACAATGTACAAATTAGCGAAGGGACTACTTCCCTTCAAAGTGAATGTAACAAAAATTGTTCGAGATGTAGAGGGAAACACAACTTGAGTAAAATGGGATCCTTATGGCTCCTTGACTCTGGTGCATCCACACACTTCACCTTCGAAATAAAAGACTTTATAGAGTATACACCGGCTTTGCCGCACGAAAGATCCCCTGTTAAAACTGCCGATAACACAATATATGTGGAAGGCAAAGGTGCTGTGTTGCTTCGGCACACTGTCAACTCTAAAACAGTTGTCACGTGCATTTCTCCTGTTCTCTATATTCCGAAAATTAACACTCAAATATTATCTATGGGGGAGTTTCTACAACAAGGGATGCATGCATTAGGGAATAGAAATCATATTTCCCTACGAGAGGACGGACATATAATCCTGTCCTCTTACCCCTTATTCCCGGGTCAAACCATGTATTGGTTAGACGCCTCCATTGAAAGCACGCAAGCGCATTCTCTTATCTATGCGGTAGATTATGATGTCATTCACCGACGCCTTGGCCACCCATCTAAGGATGTCGTAACACGTGCAAAGACACATACCAAGGGTCTCCCTGAAGACCTGAAAATCCCTCAGGAACAACCGGTATGTCCTGGCTGCGTGCAAGGCAAAATGCCTGCATCCGCGCACCCCCCTTCTGAAACTCGTGCTTCCGCACCGTTCGAGCGTATTCACTCGGACCTTAAGAGTTTCCCTGTGAAGTCGTATCATAAGTACGAATATTTTGTCAGCTTCATTGACGATTATTCCTCCTATGCATGGATCACACTCTTAAAAAATAAAAAGTCGACCATAATGGCCATCAAGCAATTCCTTGCTATGGTGAAGAACCAATACAAAGCAGGAATCAAAGAGTGGATGTCCGATGCTGGCGGAGAGTACAAGTCCGAGGCCTTTTATAACATCCTAAAGGACAAAGGGATTAAAATCCTGCAAAGTGCCCCATACACTCCACAACAGAATGGACATGCAGAGCGCTTTATGTGCACTGTAATGGACAAAGCTCAGGCAATGTGCCTTGAAGCTTGTCTACCTCCCTCCTGGTGGGAATTTGCAGTGAATCATGGGACACACTGTTACAATAGGACACCAGCCAGACGCCTTCAATGGCGTACACCCTACGAAGTCCTAAAAAACGAGGTCCCTGATATCTCACACCTCAGAGTATTTGGTTGTGGCGCATATGTGCACATACCAGAAAAGCGTCGAGTCAACAAGCTTTCGCCTAAAAGCGAGCTAATGATCTACCTTGGTCACACTGAGGGGATCAAAGCCTCACTCTTCATGAGGCTCCCTAATAATACGCTTTACACAAATGCTACCGCCCTGTACGATGAGACCCTGTACCCCAAATGCAACAAAGCGCGCACTAAAGGTACCACACGGATCAATGAACCGCGTGAGGAACTACCGCAACAACCTGTCGAAGACACCATTCCTGGTGTTGACGACCCATTCCCTACAATCAAAAGTGAGGACGATGAGCAGCCTATACAGGCGCCAGAAGAAGAGGAATGCAAGCAAACGCCCATCCCTCCTACACCGTCCCCTCCTCCTGTTGAAGAGCCTGTACCTCTTCGAAGGTCTCAGCGGTTGAGGACAGTACCTACCCGTCCTGGCAACGTCTATGGTGAATGCAGACACCCCACAGAAGTGGAAAAAGACGTTCAGCGCACATGCACATGGAGAACAATGACAGAAAACCAACCCGGTAGCTCTGGTGAGGGTAGTACGTCAGGATCGGCCGCACCAGGCCCTTACCCTCCTGTCGTCCTTGACGATCAACCGCCGCAAGCCTCTGAGGATGAGGTAGAAGACATTCTACGTCTAGCAAGGGAAGGGGGAGTCAAATTTCTGAACTATCTGCTCGCCCAAGCAGTTCCACTAAGTTCAGATACACCTGATACTGCAAAGATTTGCGAATGGACCTTTAGGGACATTCTGCAAATGCCAAGTGAACTCCAAAAGGAGTGGAAAGATGCTTGTCGCGAGGAGTTGGAATCCCTCCGCAGATGCAAAGTCTTCGAACTAGTCGATCCTCCTAAGGATCGCAAAATAATTAAAAATAGATGGGTATTCGACCTTAAGTCTGATGGTCGTAAAAAAGCCAGACTAGTCGCCAAAGGCTTCTCCCAAGTAGAAGGCATTGACTATGATGAAATATTCTCACCTGTGGTACGGTTTGAGACAGTCCGCCTGATGATTGCGCTTGCAGCGCTCAAAAACTGGCACATTAGCGGACTAGACGTCAAGACTGCTTTTCTCTATGGTGAGCTCAATGAAGAGCTCTATATGGAGCAGCCTGAGGGCTTCAAAATAAAAGGCCAAGAGCGTAAAGTCATGCGCCTTAAATGTGCAATATATGGACTCAAGCAAGCGGCACTTGCTTGGTGGAAAGCCCTTGACAAGTCCATGGCCTCGCTCGGCCTTATTCGCCTTATGTCTGACTCTGGGCTCTTTGTTAGTAAAGACAAGAGCATCATAGCCATTGTCTATGTTGATGATGTGCTCTTCTTTGGAGCAGACAAAAAACAAATTAATAAAACAAAGGAACGCTTCATGAAGCTTTGGGAATGTCGAGATCTGGGCGATGCCCAAGAATTTCTACGCATGCGCATCATACACAAGTCTGGCCAAATACATCTGGACCAGACTGAGTATCTAAGGAAAGTGCTGCAGCATTTCGACTTGCTTAACGCAAACCCTGCTCCTACTCCGCTACCAGAGGGCTATCACCCCTCTCCCAACACTTCCGCTGCTGACCCAGCCTTGTGGTCAAAATTCCAGCAAGTTATAGGATCACTCCTGTACATAATGCTTGGAATGTGTCCAGACATAACCTTTGCGGTCACAAAGTTGTCGCAACATGCTGCCAATCCCTCAGAGGATCATTTAAATCGTGCATTCTATATTTGCCGATACCTCTTGGGAACCGCCAATTATGCCTTGGTCTATGATGGACCATCTAATGGCAGCTTGATGGCATATGCCGACTCTGACTGGGCTTCTGATCCGACTAATCGGAAGTCCACTACAGGCTATATGGTGAACCTGGCTGGAACAATATTTTCGTGGAACTCACGAGCGCAGAAAACAGTCGCACTCTCCTCCACACATGTCGCTCTCTGACACGAGCAGACAGTTGGTTTGGATTAAGTCCTTACTAACAGAACTTGGCATCAATCTTGCTCCCATCCCACTGTTTGGTGATAACCAAGGCTCAATATTCTTAGCCTCCAACCCTGTGCAAGAAAAGCGCATCAAACACATTGATTTGCGCTATCACTTCATTCATGAAGTCATACAAAATAAACAGGTGGAGCTATTCTTTATTGAAGGGGCTAATAACCCAGCCGACATGTTCGCCAAGAACCTTGGTCGCGTCAAGTTCCTCAAATTCAGGGAGCAACTAGGACTAACGTTCTACCCCTGAATGTGGGAAAATGCTCACAGCATCTACTGATGCACTTAGCAAGGGGGAGTGTTGAACCGGAACCTGAACAGATCAAAGAAGGTGAAGACCTTCATACAAGGTTCAAGATCCGCTCATAGATGTTACATGTTATACAGAACTTTAGTATATGTGCTTATGGCAATAGGGTTACGCATACTACGCTATCTATCACAAGATGCAGCCTTATGCTGCATCTAGAACGTTTCCACATCACGCGTCACTGAGTGCGCAATATAGTGGACACCTGTAGTCACCTCTTTTGGACTTAGGAACAGCCCTGGGTCATAGAGGTATAAATACCATACTTGTGGACGAGTATACATATTGCTCTACACCCCAATATCACTTGAGCATTAGCACAACCTCTAAGGTGGGTTGCTTGGCCTGTTAGCTGCGCTCTATGCTGCACAACACGCGGAGCACGCCGGATGCCCGAACAAGGTCGAGATGGACAACGTCACCCTTGCCGTGCAAGCCCGCGTAGGCTGGGAGTTTGGTGGGCGCGTCCCGAGAGAGGTTCGTCAGGTTCCATGCCCGCCCGCACGCCCGCACGCACGCATGCGCCCGACATTATTCGTTTGTTTTTTTAAAAAAAAGGATGGCAGTACACCCTCTCCTTGGCCACGCAGACCAACGCGCAGCCCCTCCCGGCCGTGCCGGAAGTGTCCGGCCTCCGTTTGCCGCCCGCGAACGAATGTTTGACCGCGATCGACTTTGACCTCGTGCCGAACAGGCCCCCCGCCGGAGGAGAAACAATACGACGAGGAGATCGAAGAGATCGTCGAGTCGGCGTCCGAGGACGACGAAGAGGACATGGAACCCGCCGCCATCCCCGACGCCGCAGCCGCCGCCCGGGCTCCTCCGCAGTCCCAGGCCACTTCGGCCGCGGCTCGCCGTCCTCCTGTCGTTACCGACCCTGTCAACGCGCCGCGCACCCCGTCGGATGATGTGGAGATGGCGGATACGTCCGCTGCCGTGCCGAACGAAGTAGAGGAAGGCAGCGACGAGGATGACGGGTTATTCGCCGGTGGCGAAGAGAGCGGCGGGGACGAGCCGATGGAGGAGGTTACCACAACCGCGGAAGACCATGCGGACGGATTGGAATGAAGACTGGTCGAAGAGGATGACTATGGCTGAGGCTGTGTTACTATCTACCTTCGCAGCCCTAGTATCAATTTCGTGGTCTCGGCTCCCTTTCATTTTCATTTCATGTTCTCCCTTAGTCCCTGCTTTGTATATAAGAACGATAACCACTTTCTTGAAATGACAGATTCCCTTTTGCCTTCTCCGGCCTCAAAAAAGCATCAGGCCCGAAGGTTTTCATCGCGTCCGCGTTCCGCGTTCAAAATCACCTCTCTTTTCCTCTGGGTATCGAGTCCGGTTACCAGTCTCACGAAATCAAGCGCGCCCTTCTCGGGTTCGCTACAGCACAAGCGCAAGCATGCACATTATTGGTTCAGGATGTAGGAACACATCAAAGAGCGAGAATATCGTAATCGTAAAAGTACATTCTCCACGTTCTTATGGCCGGAGGTGAATGTTATTATAATTATCATCTGGGAGTATTAGTGGGGCCATCATCTGCCTGCGAGTCTCTCTCGCTTTCTTCGTTTCCTTCCCTGTGGTTGGGTCATCCACCAATTTGAAGGCGTCGTGAGGCATAAGTGACCGTTCCAATAGTATTTTGTACGGTTCCGTATCAGCATCCTGAAGCTGATTGAACGTTTCGCGGTCGAGGCCCGCGAGCCAGATATCAAATGCAGTAAATCCATCGAAATCGTTCTTGATGAGGGGCCGTTCCCTGAAGACAACGGCAGACTTTGGAGAGGCCAACGCTAATACTAGTCGGATGACCGGCTTCATATCCTCGTTTGCCAGCTTCGGGGTCACCACCTTTGGCGCCGGGGTCACGTTCCCTTTCGTTTTCTTCGACGGTGAAGGCCCTGCAGGCTCTGTGGGCTTCCGCTTGGAAGGAACTTGATTGGTGGACTCGGAGTCGACACTGGACGTAGAGAAAATGGCCGATTTGACAACAGAGTCCATGGCGTCAAACAACGACTCGTTGAGTGTTGTCTTGTGATCCCGCGCATTCTTCACCTGGATGACCACCGCCGTCATAGAGTCAGGGCCAAGTTTCCGCCCCGTGTGAAAAACAGGTAAAACAATGTCGATGCCCTCTTGATTAGTTGCACATAATATCATCGCCCCACGCGTAACAAATTTCCAGAGATGATCTTTTGAGATCATCCTCTTACTCTCGACCTTGATGACGTGGTTGAACCATAAGCCATAGTCCTCGAATACCTTCTTAAACGGCATTTGCTTTTCGTGACTCTCAGGCCAGGAAGTCGGCATAGATCGGAGAAGCGCCTCATAGTTCGACTCCGGAAGTAAAGCCTTCATGAAGTCGACCACAGTAACCCATCTTTTTTTACGAATTGCCCGCGCAGCGTCGAACGCTTGCATTATGAGCAGGGTCGCAACCAGTTCACCACGCCGTCCACGGTCGACGCAGTTCAAGTCCGAATGGTTCGCCAGATGGCGCACCGCGTTCATCTCCGTCTCCTTCATGAGGTCATAGGCGGCCTCAGCCAGAAGCGGTTCGGAACCAGCCATGGTGACCAACTTCTCGAGTCCAACAGTCGCTGCGATGCAGAGTCGCATATGCCGTTCAACTTGTGCAAAGCTTACGTCGCGAGCTGAGACGTCCATGTTGAACGTCAGCGCAAAACGTACGGAAAGGCACGCCAGGACCCCATTCGGATTGTTGTTCAGTACGGTCGGACCGCACAGCAGCTTCTGCTTCGCGTAACCTATAACCCTTACATCATTTCTGTGAGCCGCTGGCAGGCTATCCCGATAACTCCCGAATCTATTCAAGGTGGTACGAAAGCGCTCTCTTAAGGAATAACTGGGGTGGACATACAATGGGCGACCCAGATGGGAAATCCAATCCGTTGTTACTACATCGTGGATTGTGCGGGTATCCATAATTGCGGGGTGCGCAATGTCATCGAAACTTATCTCAGAGATTGGATTGAGGGGACGATTGGTGGGCTCTCTGGCCCGAGCTGATAGATCAAATCGAACCTCTGGCGAGAACTTGTGGAAGCGTCCGGCTGTCGAAATAAATACAGAAAATATGGGGAGATCTTTGATTTCGCGGAGAATTTGATGGAGTTCAGTGAACAGACTCCAATCCTTCTGCCTGTCTGGTTGATCTGTGAGTAGGTGGGCCTCATCAAATGCAAGGACAATTAGAGGCCGTCGCGGGCCTTCCTGCGAATCCAATATTTTGTGTTCATCTATGAAGCGGCAGAGCTTTTCGCCTGCCTCAAGTAGGCCCCCGAGCTGTGGCAAAACGTGCCGGCCATCAGGCTCATCGTTGTCATTAAAATTTTCGCCCTTTTCTGTAAACTAGAAATCTGTCACTGTCACAGAACTAGGAAGGCCACCAGGAGATTCACCTCGTTCGCGAACTTAATCACATCATTGTAGAATGCTTCTCGATAGACATTCCTTTGATTTGATTTTCCCGGGGTCATAAGTTGATGGAAGGCGAGCGCCAACTGCTTATGCCGGTCTATGACTGTTTTTCGCTTCTTCGGTTTGCTAGACGATGCCCGAGATGACTTTGGTTCTGCAGAGCCATTGGCGACTAATCCGGGGAGCAGTCGGAAGATAATCACCTTCGCCCTCTAACTCGATGGTCTCCAGTTTACTGAGAGTGACAACGAAGAGTGAATGCGCAAGTCCATACAACTTCTTCTGAACAGCAGTTCTACCACTTGTCCATGCAAGAAGCCAATCACGTAGTCCCTTATCAGGAGGAGGGTACCCTGTGGGGTCATATTGTAAGTAAGTCATACTTATAAAACAAGAGCAGAACGGAAAACCTTCGTCTTCCATACGTAAACACATAGGCACCGCTATCACCTCCATGCCAAGTTGATCTACCATACGTGACTTCCCGGTTCCAGACGAATTCATGATGGTGGTTAGCCTCGCGTAGCAAGTTCGTTGCCGGGAAAGGTAATCCTCGATAGTCAGGCGAAGTACAACCGCGAGGTTGCCTTTATATTCACTACTCCAAGCGCGTGAGGTGGCTGTTATCCGAGACAGAGGAGATCAGTAAAATATGGAGAAATTTTGGATTCACTGCACACCAATAGCTAGCAGATCGACATTTGGTGTCGGCTCAGGTTTTAGAAACGCCTCTAGAGACAGAATCCGATAATCAGAGGCTTTAGCGTCAAAGGGCAGAAAGCGATGTATGTACCACATTTAAATAAATCCTCCCAGTTCAGCTCGTTGTTCACCATCTTTACCAATAACTCGATAAGTTGAATCTCTCCTTTGCTCCCAGGCATTACATAAGCTTTGAATTCGGAGTCGTTCTTAAGACGATGCCTCAGTTTCGGATCCCCAGCCGTGGAGAGAGCGTTGTGAACAGCGTTAAAGGCATGGCCCAGGTTTTCCCGAATCTCGTCGACAGGGTCACCAAGTTGAAAGACCCGCTGAAGAGGTTTACGAGCTTTCTCAATAGCCTTCTCCAAGAACGGAATCTCCTTGACAGTACTCAGAGACTCAGAGAGATGGGATGTAGATGGACCAAAAGTCTGTTGAGGATTCTGGTTGGACATGATTGACGGTGGCTGGGAGCAAAGATGGGGTGTGTGACATGTTATGTCACCGTCAGAGTTCTAGTATGTGAGCTGACCCAACTCCCACACTGACATTTCCAAAAAAAGAAAGTAGAACAAATATCAACCTAATATCATTTATGAATCAAGGTCATGTGACATGTAGACAAGGTTTTCGAGCGAGACGATGTTCTAACTGGCCGAGTCAGGCAGGGCCGACAACGACAAAAGGGCACAGACCAAGAAAGCACATTACAGTCATTCATGCCTCTTTGAGACATCTGGGTCAATGACACAAACAACTCCAATGGCTTCGATCCTTGGGCAAACACCCTCGGACTTTTTGCTAAATCCATGAGATCCCTTATGTGTATACATGTTCCAAATAATACAGAGATGCAACTGGTAGATGTTACAAGAGAGTACTTTGCAGCTGACATTGGAAATATTAGGAGAGTATATTAAAAGAATACCTTGAATAATGTTCTAGAGATAGTCATTTCCCATATACCTGCACTGGGTTGCAAGGAATTCAGGAAAAGGCTCCAGCAAGACAAAATTGCAAATCGCGTCAAGTCACATCATGCTTGCCAAATTGGGAATCTCTGTGAGACCGTGTTTGCAAAAACACTGTACACAATGGTGAACAAGGCAAAGTCCCAACAGCTCAGGAAACAGATTATCAGAAAGTAGATGACCTGAAGGCTTATGCTGCAAAGCTTTACACAGAAGAACAATCTAGATCACTCGCACCTGGGGAAAAGAAGAAATTGTTGTGTCAAATCTGTCAAGATGCATCAGATGCTCACTTCATGACAACAGGCAGACACATTCCACTCTCTCACAAAACCTTAATCTGTCATGCACAAGGTGGTGTGACTTTGACTGAGTCCAATAGAAAGAAAAGTTGGTTATCAGAGGAAGAACAAAAGACTATGGTGGATTTTGCAATTGACATTGCACAGCGTGGATTTCCACTTAGTCCACAAAGGTTAAAGGACCATGCTGAGGCTATATTACAACACAGGTTAGGGGATGGCTTTCCAGAAGGAGGGCTTGGCAAGGATTGGGCAAGCCACTTTATCACAAAGCAAAAGAATCATCTTGGCATGTACTGGTCAAGTGCACTAGATGGTTCTCATGGCTGTGCTGTGAATCCAATCACAAAGGAGGAGTACTTCAGGCTGCTAAAAGAGGGAAGAGAATTGCATAACATTCTAGATGAGCTGGTATATGGTGCAGAATGAGACAGGGATACAGTCAGGGATAGGTGTGATGGAGCGGGTGATTGGACCTGCTGGAGCTAAGATCCAGCATCAGCAGCGAAGTGGAACATGGGAGAATATCACAGTTCTACCCACCATTTGTGCTGATGGAACAACAGTTGCTACCTACCATTATATACAAGGGAGAAGCATTCCAAATGAAGTGGCTCTAGGAAAACCCATTGGATGCTAGGTATGATTCCCAAATGATAAGCTTGATAGAAGCTCATTCAGGTCTAGAATGGGATATCAGAAAAAAGGTTATACATTGGGTGAGATCGGTGTGGCATGGCTCAAAGACTGGGATACACAAACAAAAATGAAGGCAGATGGCAGGACTCGACTCCTCATCATTGATGGCCACAGTTCTCATTACACCCTTGGCTTCCTGGAGTATGCACAGGACAACAGCATTGTTGTACTGTGCTATCCCTCCCATTCTACTCATGTCTACCAAGGTCTCGATGTCAGCATCTTTAGTGTCTTGAAACAGGCCTGGAGCGATGAATGAGACAAGTTTGAAGCACGAGGACCTGCAGTGACCAAACTGAACTTCATGGCAGTCTATGCAAAGGCACACATCCGTGTGTTCACAGAGAGTAACATTCGGGCAGCCTTTGTGAAGAGTGGAATTGTGCCATTTAACCCCAATGTTGTTACCATGGAGATGATGGCCCCTAGCCTTGAGACATCAAGGATCAGTCTTCTCCCACTCAGACTTGCTAGCCCCATCTGTGAACTTGTTGATTTGATCTCTCACCACAATGCCCAGAAGCAGAAATGACAGGAGATGGAAACTGAAGTAGGAACACCTGAGATGGCTCCAGGATCACCAGATATGTCATACACACCTGTGCAACGTGCAGTTGCTTCATTAGCAACAACATCTTCATCATTTCTAGTATCAAACTCACCCATTCTGTCGACATCAAGGTTGCCACCCATTTTCACCATCACCATGTCACCTACAAAGCAATGAGATGCAATGATCTTGGACACAGCACCAAGCACAGATTTAGAGGCAAAGCTACAGGAAGCATTACGTGCCAGCAATGTGACAGTGGAGGCACAGAAGAAAGTGATGCAAGGGATGCAAGCACAGACTGTCTTGCATTCCATGTACCTAGAGGGCATGCGGGGACAATTGCAAGCCAAGGAGGAGAAGAAATTGAAGAAGAGAAAGATTGGAAAGATCAACATGGATGGCTGGGCAAAGATTCTAATGCAAGATGACATTGTTACAGGTGTCCAGGAATGGCAAGATGGTCAGGATAAAGCTGTTGAAGAAGCTGCAGTGAAGAAAAAGGCAAGAGTGAAGTATACCACAGCAATGGAGATCTGGAAAGTACAAGGGATGGATCAAAAGGGGTGGAATGCGGTCTTGAAAGGTGGATGGGATGAGGATGTGAAGAAATGGACAATTGAACAAGACAACATGAAATATGAGCACTGCAAGCCAAGATGGACAAAGCCAAAGATGCCAGTTATGGAGAAGGCCCTTTGAAAACCTTTGTTGGCCGATTTTAGCACTGAAGACTCTGACAGCAATGAGGAGGACAACAACGATGACAACTCGGAACCTGAGATGTCAGTAGATAGTGATCGGTAATCGCCCAATTTGGGAATCACACCCTGATGTGACTTGGGTCAATGACCCAGTTTTGACTGATAACGACTTTTTGGACTGATTGCATTCATTGTGTACTGCAACATTGCTCAATAGTGGTTCTTAGGTGCTCAAAATATGACTGATATGTATTACATGGATACTGTCTACTTAAAATATCTATCTGTGGTCTGTTACCAATTTCTGGGGGTCATAAACATTTGGTTGTCCCAAAGAGGCATGAATGACTGTACACGCGTCAAAAGGGAGAAAACCCGCGCAGATTCACAGGCCCATTAAGGGCCGTTATCCCTGCTTCCAAATCCTTCAAAGATCACGGGCCTTTTTTTCTCCGCGCATGCGTGCATTTTTCCATTCATTTTCCCTTTTGTTTCCTTACCTTTGGTTGGGTTTCTACAGCAACAGCAGCTCAACCCGATCAGCTCCGACATCAGCCGTTCGCCCACGCCTCGCACTCCCCCATCCACATCCATCCCCTGCGCCACTAGTGTCTTTGTCTGCGTCATGCCCCCCACCTTTTCGTCATATTGCTCTCGCCTGTCGTCAACTCCCTTTCAATCCCACTCTCGCCCCTTTCGTCATCGTCTCTCAAGCATCGTTCTCGCCCCCTGTAAACCGTCGTATCACTGGCATTGCCAGCCGCCGCCTCTACGTCTCCTGTTGCCGCCCCAGTCCTCGTCTTGCGCACTGCCGCACCCGTAGCCGCAGCCTCGCCCACCAACGTCTTAGCGCCGCCTGCCACCTCAGGCTCAGCTCGGCCAACCGTCGCCACCACGCCCTCAGCCTTGTCCGTCGCCTTGTCCGCCGTCGTTTCAGCCCCCGCCGTCGCCCCCGTCTCGACTCCTGCCGACGCCATAGACTCTGCTGCCCCTGTCATATCCGTCTCCACCGCGTCAGCCTCCACCGCTCTGTCCCCGCCGTCTGCCGTCGCCCCCGCTTTGCCCGTCTCCTTGGTCACACCCCCAGCCACTGTCTCAGCGCCCGCCGCATCAGTCTCAGTCACGCACGACACCAGCAACGAAGCACCGTCGTCGCCTCACGCTACCAGCACCACCCAAGAAGACCAAGGCCTCGGACCTGAGCCCAGCAACGCCGCCCTGCAGAACGATCCACAACCGCCGCCACGCCGTCACCGCAGGAGAAGCCCCCGCCGACGACAATATCGCGCCACACACCACCTCCCACATCGCCTCCCCGTCCGTTCGCGCCCCATCGTCCACGCGTGCCGCCGCCGCCTGCTATGGAGACGACCTCGACGCCGCGGCCGGAAGACGTCAGCGCGACAACCACACAAGCTGGGCTCGCTGCCCACCATCCCTCCACCTCCGTCAACGCATCACCCCTCCCTTCGCGCGTCAGCCCCATCCGCTGTATCGCCAGCCACCTCCCCAGCTGCTCTAGCACCAGTCGTGTCCCCTACGCTTATGGCTATGAACTCTCGCTTGCCGCCCACGCTCCTGCTTCCCGACCACGCCGCCATCTCTTGTCTGCCAACCGCCGTCTCGCCGCCATGCCTCGTAAAAGACGTTAACGAGGAACAAATAGAAGAACGCCATGAAGAGTTTGATAACGAAGAACACGCCGCCGCCCCGGAGAAGCAGAAGCCGCCACCATCACAAGCCGTTCACCTACACACCAGACACGCAAATTTTGGAGCCAGAGGCCATTCTCAACGATTTCACGCATGCACAACGCCAAAATCTCCTCACAAAACGAAGTTTGACCGGGGATGGTCAAATTTTAACCCCCCGAAAGATGTAAGGTGTGTGAGCCCGCTGACTGGGAAATTCACATGACCTGCACTCGCCCCCACCTCCCGCACGTCCCTCGCCCACACGTCTTCCTTTCCCTTCATCTTTCGTCTCCCTCTTCCTCTCATCTCCCTCGCCCATGCGTCCTCCTTCCTATTCTCCTCCCTTTCTTTCTCTTTCCATCTCACACACTCCTCTCAGATCAAGCCCCACGGACTCCGCGTGCCTACGCACGGACTCGGATGATGCATTTGCATCGTCATCGCCACTATGACACACAATGGCATCTGCATGCACGCCGCATTCTCCACCTCATTAACACCTGCGCCACCACACCGCCCACATCTCCTTTGATCCCACCTCTCAATGCCCCCAACAATTTACTTTTATGTTCCATGTAATGCATAATATAGCTTGTATATTGTATTCTATGTACTAAAAAACTGGGTTCCTCCCGTCCAATACCCAAACTTAAATACAGGTCTCCAACGCGATAAAATTGCCCTTCATTTGTTGTTATTTATTTTACACGTCATGTGTCGATATTACCATTTTAGGAAAGTCAGTGTGAGTAAGGGGACTTAGTTGGTCTCGTCTCGCGGCAGGCATGAATGGAGGGCCTGTTCGGCACGAGGTCAAAGTCGATCGCGGTCAGACATTCGTTCGCGGACGGCAAGCGGAGGCCGAACACTTCCGGCACGGCCGGGGAGGGGCTGCGCGTTGGTCTGCGTGGCCAAGGAGAGGGTGTACTGCCATTCTTAAAAACAAACGAATAATGTCGGGCGCGGGCGGGCGGGCATGGCACCTGACGAACCTCTTTCGGGACGCGCCCACCAAACTCCCAGCCTACGCGGGCTTGCACGGCAAGGGTGACGTCGTCCATCTCGACCTTGATCGGGCGTCCGGCGTGCTCCGCGTACACGAGCGCGTCCGAGAGGACCTAGGCGGTGTACCTGTGCGAGAATTCTGGTGCAGGACCCCCAGCTGCGCATTTTGGACCGTACGCGTCGAGGCCAAAAGGAGGGCGATGGCTTGGGCAGCGGGCGCGAGGGACTCTGTCGCTGCTGATGCGGTTCGGGACATGGGGCTTGCCGGCCGCTGGGGGGAGGAGGAGGGAAAGGAGCGGTGGCTTATTACACACAATAATTACGGCAGCCTCGGTTCCCTACCTATCGTTCTCCATCCTCCAAGGGAGCACTCTTCCCACGTCGTATCCTCGGCATTGGGACATGCCTGACTTGTCATGTCTGCGATATGGGTGTGCGAAGCAACATGGCTAAAAGCAGCCTTGAGACAGCATGGACACCTACTAGTTGTGGATCCTGTGGAAGGTCGAGAGATCCCCAGTGGGTTGAGTGCAATTGAGGTTTTACTATTTACTACCATGACTTGAGATGTTAGGAGTGAAATACCAGCAGAGAACAACAAAACCGTGACATACGACTGACACTTCAATATTGGTGCACGGTAAGCTACGAACCTCGTCCGTTCCGTTCATCGGAGAATGTGTAGACATACATGGGACCCATCCACGGCACTCGATCACACGTTCCTTGCGTTCGCTGGCATTCCTAGGCGAGGTTCAGATACTCTATGATGCTATGATGCTACTCCCGCGTTTATCCATGCTGGGCGATTTTACGAACCTGCGCTTCGTTCACGAGGCCAACTGGGGTACTCAAGTCTTCACCGAGGCGTGTCGGACACACCTGACCGCCAACGGCCGCCCACGAAACCCATCCCAAATTTTCAACCAGTCGAAGTGAGTACAAAAAAGCGTCTGCTTATTGGAGGAGACAGGCATCTGCGCTACGGATAGTTTGGGACCCGGGTCAAGGCAGAAGGAGACATTCAGAGGGACCGGGTCAGACCCTACACACAACTTTCAAATCAAACGTCCACCAACGCATACGCCCTGTAGCGCCCATCCAGTACTGCACGCCCCTAAGCATAATACATACGTCACCGCCCTACATGTCGCAAAACTGCGGTGTTCAGGCTGTACAGGACATGACGGAAAACGGGCACGATCACATTACATCCAAGACGACACCGTCACTGATGAGCTTTCACCTGTACGTCTCGCGAGGGTCTCCATGCCTGAAGTCACTAATCTTCAAATAGTCGGCAATTCCGTTATCACGTCTCATTATGCACATGCACTGGCTTCGTCCAGTCATTATTGGCTTGCGCCGCCCGTTCCTCGACTACGATTTGTTGTCCCTCCCAAGCCTCGTTGGAAGCAAGTGAACATCGCCAGGGTATGTCTTTATTGCTCAGTGTCCATGACGACCGCTGACCAGTCGATTTTAGACCGGATGACAATCCCTGATAATGTCCTCATAGAAATATTCCATTTCAACGGAGCTTAAAGACAAATGGATGGTATCCACTGGTCCGTGTGTGTCAAAGATGGCGACATGTCGTGTTTGCATCGCCACGTCGCCTGAACCTGCGATTTGAGTACAGAGGAAAAAGCCCAGTGTCTGAGATACTGGACGTCTGGCCACCCTTACCTATGGTGATAAGCCAAGGTCACACGCCAAGAAATCATACTGGGGAAACGTAGCTGGTGCCCTCGAGTCGGAGCATCACCGCCAAATTTACTTGTCCTCTATTCCAACATCACAATGGAAACACTGCGACGTCCCTCCCGGATTCGTTCTTGGGCGGATCCGCCCCGCGTCTACGACATCTCTCGTTGAGCAATTGTCCGTTTTCAGGAATTCTCAAAGTACTTTTGTCTGCAAATCAACTTGTCGTTCTTAGCCTTTTTAATGTTCCCGATTCCGGTTACATTTCTCCCCAAGATTTGGTCACCGCCCAGACTTGAAACCCTTCGCGTTGAATTCCGGCAAGACGACCTCCACCTCCGTTCACACGCTCTGTCCTCCCCGCTCTCACCCGAGTTGTGTTCAAAGGCGTTCACGAGTACTTGGAGGACGTGCTGGCCCAAATCGATGCACCCCTTCTCGAATACCTCGTCATAGTATTCTTCATGGATCTTGACTTTGTCCTCCCACAACTTCACCGGTTGATCAGTCACGCAAAGTCGTTCCAGGCATGCAACAGAGCAATTGTGCGCACTTCCGATAGTGCAATCCAATTTTCGATTTCCACAAAAACATATCCGTTTCCAAAGCTCTCGTTGGAAATCAGGTGCTGTGAAGGATCTGCGCCTATCCGATGAAGTTGCGCGACATGTCTTCCAAGCGCTGAAAGAGCTCGCGGATGAAAGTGTAACAGAAGTCTTACCCGCGCTACGGAACATATTCTTGAGCGACCTCCAGCGATTGGAATCTATTCCAAAAAATGTTGAGGGATTCGTGGTCGCGCGACAACATGACGTGACTGTCCACCGTGCCATTATTTCGATGGAAAATGCGCCTTTTAGCGCGATGGCTTTGATTGTAGAATGGACTGACTGTAACTTGTAGACTTGAATTCTGGTATGTGACAGCTGTGTGCAAGCATTGCAATGTAATGAAGTACATACAGTACCGTCCAATTACGAAGCCTTGAAAAAACCTGTATTTAACTGACTGTAGCCCTTTAAAGGTGTTGTATAATCCTCTCTTCCCTTCATCTACCCCCTTACTTCTGCACCACATTTCCTGTGTTTCGTCGACCTGCCATAGGGAGATGCGAAATACCCTGTTCATTCGGAATTGTACCCAGGTGAGATTGTACGCATATAGCTAAGAATTAAGAACGTGAAAATGAGTCACGACGCCAGGCGGAATCTCCAGAGGGATTGATTATGGCACGCCAGCAGATCATGTGCTTGTGGTCTTGCAAATACATGTTTTGATCTACAGTTGCTAGCAACACCCTATCTATCTCAGTATGAGAGGGCAGAGACAAGTTCTTGAAAGCCCTGTATCTGGGTAGAACTTATGGTTGGGTTGTACAATCCCCATCGTGAGATTGGTACCCAGCCGTAGGAATTCGCAAAGTGGCAGCATGTTCGCGGAAGACGGGATGCTCGGATCTCATCGCCTCTTGTACTCGCAAGGTTTCAACAATTCAGCTTTCGCCAATGACTTGTTCCATTCTTTCTCGCTTCGTGGCTTGCGGCTGGTCTTCTCGAACTCGAAAAGAGTGAAATGGGTGTTGCTGCGATCCTGCGCCCGGAGAACTAAGACCTCTGTGACAAAAGAGGTCGAGGACACTTACGGAGGCTTTGTGTCTAAATCCGAAAGATTCAACGAACAGTTGAAACTGTGGGACATTCGTGAAGCGACTGGTCACCTCGGCAATCCTGAGTTCACCACTGGCCCAAAGGCGTCAGTGAAAGGTTATTGGCGGTCTGGAATAGAATAAGACATAACACGTACTTTGGACGGAGGATTCTCCACGCTTCACGTATGCAATTCGGCCAGTTTGTCCCCATAAGACTGAGAGCACAAACCACTACGTTGACTATCTGGCCGTGACCCTGACTCGATTTATCGCCGTCATCGCAGTTCACTTCAGCTCCAGGCAAGGGCAGACGGTCGAAAATATCCGCTTCAACGACAAAGGCACGATCTGCTACGAGGTCAAAGGACAATACAGTATAGCCCTTAGGGATAAGAGCCCGTGCCAGCGCAGCATCTCCGCAACCAAGATCAGCGATGACGGTACGCGGAGGATACGTGGATAACGCCGAGATATAATGGGAAACGGGGTTCGACGGCCAGGACTCGACTTGACGACGAAATCCCTTGTGATACTGCAGATTCATGTCAGTCAAAGCGTGCAGGAAGAAGCACAGAGGACGAACGTCGTCGAATACTGCAGGATCCTCGCGCATCATGGCATGTGCACTGAGACTGTCTGACTTGTAGAGCTTCTCGTTGATCCATCTACGGCGCATGCTTGAGTAAGGGACCCCTGTCTAACATGCGCGTTAGACTACAGACCTGAACCGCGCCCCGTCCAAACTCTGCCTCATGGCAGTTTGGAGACTAGTCAACGTGCTGCGAGACTCCGTGGCCGAATGGGACGTTGAGGGAGATTGCGTCCCTGCGGCCTTGTTATCATCTCCAGACTTTTCCTTTGGTCGGTCTTTTTGCCTTTTCTTTTCAGACTGCCCGTGCGTTTCTTCTTGTACCGCAGTATGGGTTGGAGGCTGCCGGGGTTTGGCCCGCCGGCGCTTCTTCTGACGGCCCTCCGCAGCAGACCCATCCCCGCGATGCGTGTTTTCCGCAGTAGGACTCGCAGCCAGTTGCTCGATCACCTTCTCTACGTTCACAGTCGCTGATCGGACTTTATTAGAGTCGTCGCGGTGCTTGGATGTCCGTTTACGTTTCTTGGATGCGACGGCGACGGGATCGCCTGAAATGGACCAGCCAGGGACGTCGAAAAGGGCCATGATGGTGAGAGTTGGTCACGGTGTGAAATGTATCACGGGCGGGGATTTTGAGCGAGTTCTCCTTCCGCCGGCTTTGCCTCGCTTCTGCGGAGCGGAACGGATTCTGCGGCGTAAAAGTCACACGAGCGAGCCCACGTTGATGGGTCTGGCTTTGCTCTCGATCACTTGCCTGCATTTCGGCCCTCACAATGTTCTTCCCTTGTCCCGATGGCGTGCGGTTAACGCAATGCATCGGCATGTACCTCGCCGCAGTAAATAGTCCCCCCCCATAAGAAGGGTTGATATCATACCGATACATCCAACCCAACCGATCTCCTACCTGCATGGCTGTAAATTTCCGTTATCTCGTCCCCGTCATTCTTATGTCTTATGTGTTTGTAAGGCTCCTATGTCCAACGGGGAGGTCGCCAGGACTGTCGATGTGGCAACCCAACTTCGGTCTCATCAACTCTCAGGGGAAATAACGGCAAGAGTCATGTATTATCGTCCATCCTGCGGACCCTGACATGATACGAAATACTAGCATGAGGACGAGCTTATGAGCTTGGCCGATGTAGTTGATGACGTCCAGAACACTCATGAATTGCTCACTGCCCCTCTGTTGACCCGTGGGGCATATCGTATCAAGAACGTACAACAAGCCGTAGCTCAGTATGGTGCCTTTGGTACTATCGTGGAGTCACGGTGCGACAGTAATCATCCCATTATGTGTTTTCACTCTCTGATAGAGCGGATCGCTCATATCAAGACTGTCAGTGGCAAAGTCAAATATTATCACGCCCGACGAAGACTCGACGCGATTATATCTCAACACTGTGAGTATCTTCCTCCCTTATTACGCCTTCCAAACAATTCTCGCAGAATGCACCCTTTTCCGCAGTCATATGTGGGGTTCAAGGGTCCGGCAAGTCGCACACTACCGCCGTCATCCTCGAAAATATGTTTGTGGCTGGTTGCCGAGCACTAGGGCGGCTGGTAAGGCCGTTATCAGGTCTAGTTCTCCATGTTGGTGAGACTGGGGATTGTGCCGCTCCGTGCGAAGCAGCATATGTTTCAGTATCCGTGATCGACAATGCCGTGCCACCCCCAGTACGCGTATATGTGGCACCCTCATCCCTCACACGCATGAAGAAGGTGTATAGCCACCTGGGAGATAATCTCGAGGTTAAACCTCTATATTTTTCGGAGAGGGAGCTTGATGCCCCGGCGTTCCTGTCATTGATGGCTGTCAATTCATCAGATCACGCACCACTCTACATGCAAACCGTCCTTGTAAGAAAATCTATACCTTATCACCCCAGATGATTAATCTACCGTTCCGACATCAGAGCGTTTTGCGTGAACTAGGCGATAATTATACGTATGATGCATTTATGACCAAGCTTGAGGACCGCAAAAGAGATATGAATCCCGGTCAAAAAGCGGGTCTCAGGCAACGCCTGGAACTCCTCCAAACGTTCATGAGGCCAACCAGTAGACCCGCGCGGTCCCAGAAACTCGCCTAATGCTGCGGACACTAAAGAGGAGAAACGGTTTGCTCCTGCCATGGTCACCATAATTGACCTCTCCGATCCATTCGTTGACCCAACGATGGCGGGTGCAATTTTCGAGATCTGTATTCGCCTATTTCAAAGAGCAAATGTGGACACGGGAAAGGTCCTCATAGTTGATGAAGCTCATAAGGTTTTTGAGTTTCCTTGTCGCAATATCTGCTCCCTGCTGGCTAACAAGTGACATAGTACCTCTCAGAAGCAAACGCTTCCACTGGTCTCACGCAGACGCTGTTGTCGCTGGTTCGCCAGCAGCGACACTTGTCGATGCGCGTGATCGTGAGCACGCAAGGTTCGCGCTTATCCGTGATGCAGCGCGCCACAATCTTGAACCCTCTCCTAGAGCCGACAGTCCTGCCATCTGCATTCCTCGCACTTTGCAGTGTAATGATATTGCATCGTTTCGCGTCCCCTTCTTGGTGGGAACACCTGAAGAAACATATATCTGCAAAGATGTCGAGCGACGATGCCTTTGACCGGGTTGTGAAACTCAAGGTAGGGGTTAACAGGTCATAAATCGTTATGAATATCTGAATTGTTGGCCTTCTAGACGGGAGATGCTCTTATCTCCTGCCCAACTGGGCTATACGCCAGCCGTACCAAAGGTTCCGAGGAATCAGGGACCGATGGTTCGTCGACAAGGCTGATGCACTTCAGCCGAAATTTCATTGTGGTCCGAACTCGGAAAAGGGTTACGGCTGACGGCGGTGCATCTCTGCTGGCAGTCTGATGCCGCCTGTGCTTAAGATACAATTTTCTGATCAAAACATGTAGATATTATCTTCCTCTTATAGAACTCATCCCAATCACGTGATCTGAAGCACGCGCTTGACTCCGAATCGACAACATTAACACGCTTACCCTAACATATCATCCCTCATCAACACACTTTGTCATAAACATGAGCGCACTTGCTGATGAATTGATGGCCGACCTTGGAGGGCTTTCAGATGCCGGGGATGACTATAACGAAGAGTTGGAGGAACCAGGGTCTTCGAGCCACCTCAAACGGAAAGCCACGACGGACCCTGACGATGTCATATCTGAAGAAGGCGAGGGAGAGGTAGATGGGGAAACAGGGGGGCCTATTGGAATGATTCTTGAAGGAGGTGTCAAGCCCGCAGAGGAACTTGATGCAGAGGAGGTTCGGAGAATGGAGCTCGGCACTGTGGACGACGTGCGAAAAGTTGCGAGGCTCGAGGGGAGCAGACGCATGGCCGAGATTTTGGGTGTATGTTTCTGCCTTTTTATTTATCTTCTACCCTTGACATGTTCGACACAGGAAATTGAAAAATATCAAGCCAATCCATCATCCAACGAGGCAATGTCCATGCCGGTACACTCCAACCCTGAGTACAACGTTATTGTCCAGGCGAACAACCTTTCCGTCGACGTTGACAACGAGATCCTTGTCGTGCACAAGGCAACTATCCGTTCCTTTGCCCGGCTTAAAGTATTGATTGGACCCTCCCTTACCTGCTGTAGTTTATTAGAGACCACTACGCGCCAAAGTTCCCTGAACTCGAACGGCTCATCACTGATCCAAATATGTACGTCAAAGCCGTTCGAAAATTGGCCAACGATGAGGTGCGTGATTAAGCAAACGTTATTGATTTATATTTATACCTCCACACAAGGATCCCACCAGAGCTGATCTCAAGGAAATCCCCCCAGCAGTCGTTATGAGTGTCCTGATGGCTGCAACGACATCAGCGGGACAGAAGCTATCGGATTCAGAGTGGCTGTCCGTAGAGCGTGCTTGCGATCTTGCCGACCGTCTGGAGAAGGTTCGGACAAAGGTACAGACCACCGTTGATTTGCTGCTCCGTCAACGGACTCACCTAGCTCTATTCAGATCTTCATGTACGTCAGTTCGAGAATGAATGTCCTTGCACCCAATTTGTCAGCTATCGTCGGTACAACCACAGCGGCCAAATTACTCGGTGTGGCGGGCGGCTTGAATGGGCTGGCTAAGATGCCTGCTTGCAATGTCCACGTGAGTTTTCAGACCGCTCTCCGCTACCATCAGTCTTTGAGCTCCCATTGTCGTAGCTTCTCGGTGCGCAGAGGAAAATTGCAGCTGGGTTCTCCAGCGCAACGCATAGACGGCATACCGGATTCGTGTACCAGTCTGAACTCATTCAGAGCACACCTCCGGAACATCAGCTCAAACTTCAGCGCACTGTGGGTGCCAAGTGCGTGTTGGCGGCGCGAATGGATCTAGAACGAAATAGACGAGACGGTCTCTCGCTTCTTTTGCCGCTGCCTGACTCTCGTCGTTGACATGACGATTTTCGTTGCGCAGGTGGTTATGGAGACGAGCTCAGAGAAAAGATCGAAAGACATATTGATCGGTTGACTGCGCCTCCACCGTCTAAGGTGGTGAAGCCGCTGGCCATACCGAACGACGGTCCCAAGAAGCGGCGCGGTGGCAGACGGTGTGGACCACTTGTCTCTAGCACGCACTTTTATTCTGACGGTGTTTAATCAGGGCTCGCAAAGCCAAGGAGGCATACGCGCAGACGGAACTCCGAAAGCTGACGAATCGTATGGCGTTTGGAGAGGCGGAAGAAGAAATTGGCGCGTTTGACGAGACAAAGGGCCTCGGCATGATCGGCGTGGGCACCGGGAAAGTCCGGGCCAACTTGGGTGAGGCAAAAAGTCGGGGTAAGCGAATGATTATTAGTGCAGTGTCGGGCCAGGGCTGAAGCGTCGTCCTTGATAGCCAAACTGTCAAAGACGAATCGGTTGCGAACGGCGGCCCTTGCAAGAGCTGCGAATTCGGCACAAACGTCCGGCACAGCGTCATCCCTCGTCGTCACTCCGGTACAAGGGTTCGAATTGACAAATCGTGCTGCCGCACAGCGTGTGAAGGAGGCAAATGATCGCTGGTTCACGAACGGGACATTCTCGTTTGTGGGGCAGAAGGGTTCAACGACACAGACGTGATAGATGGCGTTGGCCAGATGCTAGTTGCTCTCTTTCATTCATGCTCGTACTATGTGAAGGAATCGGGGCAGTCAGGACCTGTTGGCTATTGCGAGACTAAGCTATGCTGTTGTACACTACACAGAACGGTAAAGCGAGAAAATCATAAAGTGACTACGGCTGGCTGGGAGGCGTGGTTACCGAAGGGCGACTGCTCTGCGCAACGTCAATAAAGCTCTTCTGCTTGGCGGCTGAGAGCTCAGACCGTTTCGATCGATAGTCCTTGATAGCTGAGCGGATGGCGTCCTCGGCCAACACTAGGAATGACAATGACGTCAGCGAAGGGAGGAGAATGGGGAGAGGTGGGCGTCTACACACTCGAGCAGTGGAGTTTGACGGGGGGAAGCGCAAGCTCCTTGGCAATCTCCGTGTTTTTGATTTTTCCGGCATCCTCGAGCGAAAGACCCTTGACGCGCTCGGTCATATACGAACTAGAGGCGATTGCGCTTCCACAACCAAATGTTTTGAACTTGACGTCTGAGATGATGCCGTTCTCGTCGACACGAATCTGCAACTTCATGACGTCGCCGCAGCTGTTCCCACGGTCGAAAAACAAAGACGACGATCTTAGTCAGCTCGTTCTGGCTCCAGAGGGGCGAACGGGGGTGGGGGGGGGGGGAAGGATCACATACGCGGGGGCACCTACAAGCCCTGTCCCAACGTCGATGTCGTTTTTGGGGAGGGAGCCGACCTGGGTGCAGGGAGATTATCAGATAAAGAGGGAAAACTCAAAAGGGCGACGAGGACAGCCCTAGACGCCGGCGGTACGCACATTCCTGGGACGTTCGTAATGCGAGATGACATTTTCGTGGTACGCCCTGGCGACTACAGGGCGAGAAGTGAGACGAGAGAAGCGGGGGATGTTCGTGAGAGCCGAGCGAGCAGAGAACATGATGACTGTTGGGTGGATACGTGAGAGCCCACAAAGACCGGGTCGGCCGTTGAAACATCATGCCATGCCCGAAAACCGAATAAGGCAGGGCACAGCCATTGCAATAATTATGTAATCAATCGCCGCTCCTTTCCCGGGAGTACGGCTCCTCCCCCAAAGCGAGCCCCATGTCCCGAACCGCGACAGCAGCGACAGAGTCCCTCCCGCCCGCTGCCCGAGCCATCGCCCTCCTTTTGGCCTCGACGCCCACGGTCCAAGATGCGCAGCCGGGGGTCCTGCACCAGCTGCTCGAATTCTCGCACAGGTACACCGCCCAGGTCCTCTCGGACGCGCTCGTGTACGCGGAGCACGCCGGTACGCCCGAACAAGGTCGAGATGGACGACGTCACCCTTGCCGTGCAAGCCCGCGTAGGCTGGGAGTTTGGTGGGCGCGTCCCGAAAGAGGTTCGTCAGGTTCCATGCCTGCCCGCCCGCCCGACCGCACGCGCCCGACGTTTTTTTTTTTTTTTAAATAAATAATGGCAGTACACCCTCTCCTTGGCCACGCAGACCAACGCGCAGCCCCTCCCGGTCGTGCCGGAAGTGTTCGGCCTCCGTTTGCCGCCCGCGAACGAATGTCTGACCGCGATCGACTTTGACCTCGTGCCGAACAGGCCCCCGCCGGAGGAGAAGCAGTACGACGAGGAGATCGAAGAGATCGTCGAGTCGGCGTCCGAGGACGACGAAGAGGACATGGAACCCGCCGCCATCCCCGACGCCGCAGCCGCCGCCCGGGCTCCTGCGCAGTCCCAGGCCGCTTCGGCCGCGGCTCACCGTCCTGCTGTCGTTACCGACCCTGTCAACGCGGCGCGCACCCCGTCGGACGATGTAGGAGATGGCGGATACGTCCGCCGCCGTGCCGAACGAAGTAGAGGAAGGTAGCGACGAGGACTGACGGGTTATTCGCCGGTGGCGAGGAGAGCGGCGGGGACGAGCCGATGGAGGAGGTTACCACAACCGCGGAAGACCATGCGGACGGATTGAAGCGAAAACTAGTCGAAGAGGATGACTATGACTGAGGCTGTGTACTATCTACCTTGGTCAGTGGGAAACCGGCATGCAGACTTGCAGCACGATCCAAGTGGCTTATAGGGACATTTGACACCAAGTTGTGACTCTCATGATCACTATACACGGGTCCCGTACACCGGCGTAAGTACACGGTACGCGGCCTATCAATCTCGCGGCCTCGGCTCCCTTTCATTTTCATTTCATGTTCTCCCTTAGTCCCTGCTTTGTATAACCACTTCCTTGAATGACAGATTCCCTTTGCCTTCTGCTCAAGAAAGCATCAGGCGCGAAGGTTTTCATCGCGTCCGCGTTCCGCGTTCAAAATCACCTCGGGCCTCCTCTCCCTATTTTCCTCTGAATATTGAGTCCAGTTACCAGCCTCACGAAATCAAGCGCGCCTTCTCGGGTTCGCTACAGCACAAGCGCAAGCATGCACATCATTGGTTCAGGATGTAGGAACACATCAAAGAGCGAGATCATCGTAATCGTAGAAAGTATATTCGAACTCTGACAGCCGGTGTAGCACTGGGTACAACAACGAACAATCAATTTGCTAGCGATCCCAGGGACATTCTAAGCCATTCTCCATGTTCCTATGGCTGGGGGTGAATGTCCATTATGACTACAATCTGGGTGTAGCAATGGTGCCATCCTATGCCTGCGAGTCTCTCTCGCTATCTTCGTTTCCTTCCCTATGTTTGGCTCATCCATCAACTTGAATGCGTCGTGAGGCATAAGTGAACATTCCAAGTATTTCGTACGGTTCCCTTATCAGCATCCTGAACCTGATTGAACATTTCACGGTCCAAGGCATCGTCTAGCAAACTGAGGAGGCAAACAACAGTCATAGACCACCATAAGGAGTTGGCACTCACCTTCCATCAGCTCATGACCCCGGGACGATCACATCAAAGAAAATGTCTATCGAGAAGCAGACATTCATTGGATGTGAATGTCCCAGGGTCATATACTGATGGAAGGGGAGTGCCGCTTATTTGGAGGGAGGGAGAAGGGAGTTGCGGGGCGCGCGTACCTGTCGTTCGACTGCTGGCTGGTTTCTCGAGGTGGGTGGCGCTTGTTGGAGATGGCCAGTCTGGCCCGATCCACGTCCAAGCCGGCAGCTCGCCTTACAATATGACCAATAATTTTTCCCTCCTCGGTTTGCTAGACGATAACTTGGGTATATCTGCAGAGCCATTGGCAACTAATCCGGGGAGCAACTCCAAGCGTGTGAGGTGGCTGTTATCCGAGTCGGAGGAGATGAGTAAAATATGGAGAAACGTTGGATTCACTACGCACCAATAGTTAGCAGATCGGCATTTGGTGTCAGGCTCAGGTTTTAGAAACGCTTCTAGAGACAGAATCCGATAATCAGAGGCTTTAGCGTCAAATGGCAGAAAGCGATGTACCACATTTAGATAAATCCTCCCAGTTCAGTGGAAAGAGCGTTGTGGACCGCGGCCCAGGCATAGACCAGGTTTTCCCGAATCTCATCGAACAGAACCACCGGGTTGAAAGTTCCGCTGAAGAGGTTCACGAGCTTTCTCAATAGCCTTGGAGCAAAGATGGGTGTGACGTGGACATGTTAGCTTTCCGGCGCTTGGTGCCCGCACGTGGTTCGACAGCGTGCTTTATATAGTAACCAACGCTTCCACTTACGCCGTAGATTGGGATAGCAAGCCTCTGTGTTTTATGTAGCTAGCGTGTTGGGCACAACTCTTGGCCTGTCTCAACAGTGATGCTGTGATGTTATGTAAGGACCAATGAGCGACTAAACACGGCTCTGTACTAATTACGAAACCCGTGATTTGATCGGAAAGGTCAAATGGCGCCACGCATTAAGAGTTGAACTGCAAAGGCGAGTAGCAGGACGAACAGGGCAAGAATAACAGTGAGGCTGTAGCTCCACGATGCTGGCAGAAGAGAGAGAACTGTCAGCCTGGTCTGGTAAAGGGCGCAATGCAGAACGCACAGCTATTATCACCGAGACCGTCTGGTATCGCGATGACCCGCACTGTACTGTCGGCGCTTCCAGAGACAAGTAGCCTTGACGTTGGATTGAATTTTAAGATAGTGGGTGGAAACTCGTGTGATTTTAGAATGTTCAAGAGCGGCTAAAGAGATAAGCTGAGCTTGATCTCTCTAAGAAAACAAACCTGGAGCCTCACCGCAAGCGTAAATGCATCCAATAACCCTACGGAGCAATCCGACGAGCCATATGCAATCCATTTTCCGTTGTCACTGGATCATTCCCATCAGATACCAATAAATTAGTGCCAAGAGTGAAATCTGTACCTGATGTCGAAGGCCGTGAGTGCTTTCGCACCCACTTTCCTCACTCGTTCTACCTTCCATCCAGCAGAATTCCAGCGAATGAGATACGCCTTTCGCTGTGTCGACTTGACGCCACGAGCCGGTATCGTGTTGATAACGGTGTAAAAGGTATCCGAAGTATGTGGGTGATATCTGCCTTCGGTGAGATACACCCATTGGCAGAGTGATTTAACCCTCACTTTCCCACACGGAAAGTCCCTGTATCGCCTCCGGGCAACTTGGGTCGTTCAATGATAGAGGGGTTCTCCAGTTTGAACACTGAGCTTTCTTTCTCTTCGCCTTTCTTATTACCAGGAAGGCTGTACACGAGAAGGTTCAGGGTTGTTGCAACAACCAACTACCCCAATTAGTATTGCCATGACGGAGGAATGTCCCGATGATGTGCATACTTCAGTCTCTGAGAATGCAGCGTCATATATTTCACCTTGGTCGACATATGTCTTGGTGACTTCAAGGTCGGGCACTGTCAAGAGGGCCAGCTAGAGCGAGCTTATTGTGTGGAGGTAAGTGAAAAATCACGAGAGAACAAACCTCCTTGCTTCCCGCAGCGGCCACATATGTTCCATCAGGTGAGACCACAGTAACTTTCTGAATGACGATCAAAGACTTTGATGCGCAGGGGGACGGAATAAAACGAACCTGAAAGTCATCCGAGTCTTTACCGAGTGTTCCGACGAAAGAAACAGGGCGCTATCCTACAAATATCAGGCAGTTGCCCTAGGTCAGTAATAAATCAAGTAGCATAGCAGACCCACTTCTCGTCGTCGCCCAAGACGTAAAAGCGGCAATTTCCGGTTCTCGCCTTTCTCGATTTTTTCTACCGTACTATTGATCCCGCATACAAAAAATGAACTCTGTACGAAGGGCATGAGTATATTGGTATTATAAAACGGAATGACGTACATCAGGGATGGGGGCCATGCTCATTGGCGCATCCTCGCCAATTTTTAGGTGTAATTCATCAGCCATCCTCAGAGTAAGGTATTCATCGACAAGATAAAGTCTCTGATGGATCGAGTGTTAGGGTGGCCGTGGTCCAAGGATATCATGACGCACCAGCTTGTTTATAATCCCTGTTTTGGATGCGCCACCGCCTCCTCCGAGGATAAGCTCCCCTGGAGAGAGAAATGCAGCAGAGTAGATGGGGAAATTAGGAACTGAATGTGCGGTATGACGAGCACGCATCTGTAGACAGTACTTGACTTGGAAATATCCTGAAACTGAGCTTCCGCCGGCGGAGGGACTAGGCACGTGTGTGTTGTGCGACACACGTGGCAATCCCAATTCGTCGTATTGCCGAACCGGGTTCTGCGGGCCGTGATCGCGCCGTGGTCGCGTTCGTGGGGTTCTGATACATACACACACACACGACGCACACGCACACGCACACACTCACACTCGTTCTCCTCATCTTGAGTACTGACATGCCCCTTACGCCTCTCCACATACCGATGCGCCATTCACAAGGTATCGGGAACATCGAGTTCCCCTATGTATCTCGCGCAATGGTCATTGGTATCACCATGGCCATTGCAGGGAATGTCCTCGTTAGCTTGGCCCTCAACCTCCAGAAGCTGGCCCACGCACGGCTCGATGCGGCGGGCGCAGAGGGTGGCAATGGCATCGAAACAGCCTCGCAAGAGGACGGCACCCACCCAGGTGATGAGACGTTGGGGTTAGCTGGGCAGCGTGAACTGAGTCTCCCACCAGAAGTGGAGAGGGAGGCACTTGTATGGAATGGAAGCTCGTCCCAGATCAGTCTGCCCCTGGGGTTAGAGACGGATCCTCTCGTGGCTCTCCCAGTGACAGCAAGCGCGGACCCCCTACAAGTCCTGACTTATGGAGCTCTGTTTCCTAGCACAGAAGGGTTTCATGTAGGTGGACTCGACAGTTCACCGCTTCGACTGCCACCGAAGAATGCGAAGCAGCCAAGTGTAGCGCTTACTGTGGAATTCACGAATCGACCCGCCCACGATACATCGCATACTGAGAGTCAAGAGTCGCAATATCTCAAGTCAAAGCTGTGGTATGCTCTTACTCCGTTCCGCCAAGCTGCCAGGGTCTGAGGCGCACTATGTTCAGGTGGCTCGGATTCTTACTGATGAATGTAGGCGAGACGGGTAACTTCATTTCTTATGCTTTTGCTCCCGCTTCGGTTGTTGCGCCGTTGGGCACGGTAAAGGGTTTTCCGTCCCACTTACGAACATTGTGTCTCATCCTTCGCCAGTTTGCTCTGATAGCCAATTGCCTATTCGCTCCTTTACTCCTCCACGAGCAACTCCGAAAGGTAAGGCCTCATCTTCTTTCCAACGTTGATCTGATGCCATTCTTATCTCAGCGTGATCTCTTTGGAATCGTGCTTGCCATAATTGGTGCCATCACGGTCGTGCTATCCTCTAATCCGTCTGATACGCGGTTGTCCCCGGAAAAACTGCTCGAAGCCATTTCACAAAACGCATTCCTTATCTTCTCTGCTATCTACGTTGCCAGCGCATCGATCCTAGTGGGATTCTCCGAAGGGAGTATTGGCCGTAGATGGGTGTTGGTGGATGTTGGCCTTTGCGCACTGTTTGGTGCGTGAGACGGCTGCCATGGTAGCCCGAAGATTGATTGCTGTCGACTAGGTGGATTCACCGTACTCTCAACGAAAGCTGTCTCAACACTTCTTACGACCAACGGCTTTACGATGTTTAAGCTGGGTGTAACTTACCCTATTCTAGGAGTGAGTAACTGGAATTATCATGCTAGTACCAATTTAGCGACTTCGGCCCAGGTTCTGATCGGCACTGGTATCGGCCAAATAAGATACCTTAATCGTGCACTAATGCGCTTCCAGAGCAAGGTGGGGCAACATTGAGCCTACTAACGGTTAACGGTATCCGACATGACGCATTACAGGTCGTTATCCCGACGCAATTTGTCCTTTTTAATGTATCCGCAATAATCGGGTCGGCCATACTGTACGGGGATTTCAGAACGGCCAAGTTCCATCAATTTGTGACGTTCATGTATGGTTGTGCGGCAACGTTCACTGGCGTGTGGATTATCGCCTGGGTACCTAGTTCAAAGGAAGCTGACCGGGCTGGGATGGTCCGTGACACGGAGGCGGAGGGCCATGGTCTATTTATTACCGATGACGGACCTGTTCGCATAGAAGTGGCGCAAAAATCGGTTAGTGTACCAGATTTGGAGTCAAGACGGAGCACGGTGAGCTTGGTGGGAGTATCCCCGGCACAGGTACAGCCCCAGTATATTATTTTTCTAATTCAAAACGCGTTGACTTTTTCTCAGCGCGTCATATTAATGCACACTCCACCTCGGCCTGAGGTTCATCTCGGACCAGACCGTGGGGTGGCTTGGGAAGTGGAGCACCCTTCTGGTGGACACGGGCGAGGCGCCCTTAGATGGAAGCATTGGACGGCGGCGTGGAATCACCTGGTGGGCAGATGACAGCCCAACACCACGACTTGGGAGCCGGATAAGGGAGCGAGGGAGTGTCGAGAGACGATGGATGACGGATGGGCTGCAACAAAATGTTATGACACCCTTTTTTTAAATTAATTTAATTAAGACCCAATAACCCCTTTGTGATTGGCAAGATGACGTCAGGGCCAACTTTCAATCGCCCAAAATCGGGGTGGCCCCAGCTCTTATCCCACTCCCTTCCACTTCCCCACTCGCCATGCCTCCAGGCGTCGCCGTTGTAGACGCTTTTAAAAGTCTGTCTTTTCCCCTTATCCCTTCATACCTCGTTAATTCGTCACCACAGACCTCATTCGGCATGGCAGGAATCACGTTCATGCCCATGCCCGACAAGACGAACCCCTTGTTGCTCCCACGACCGATGCTCGCTCACAGACAGAGCGTCGTCAGCATGTAGACGCCCAACCGCCGACCCAAGCGAAACAACAGCAAGCCAATCAGGCGCAGCCTGCTACAGCTAAGCAATCGAAGCAGTACTCACGCGAAGTCGAAAAGATTGTCAGGGAGGAGCGCGAAGCGATGGACAGAATGCCCTCCTACAAAGGTCTGGAACGCTTTAGGCTCATCGAGAAGAAGGGAGAGTGCGCCTATAATCACTCAACCCGTCCAAGTCGGCGGCTGACGTTCTCTTTATCTGCAGCGGTGCATTTTCCAACGTGTATAAAGCTTTCGACCTCGCGTCAGGGATGGATGTTGCTGGCACGCGTTTTTTTCTCTACTTGTTCCCACTCATGAGTCATGACCATGTCAAACGTTGTATAGTCAAAGTGGTTCGCAAATACGAACTTACTTCATCACAGGTTAGCGTTGCTCCCCTAGATCGCATCTCATATCCCGTGTGCTGCATAAGCTAACCTATAGATCTTACGCGCGGCTTCATCTTCCACTTGCCACCTAGGCTGGCGAGAGACACCTGAACCCCCATTTTAAACAGAAGCCGCGCGTAACGGAGGTATCATTGCTTGCGTTTCTCTTTCTCTCTCTCCTGACGTGCCTATGGCTAACTTGTCTCCTTGTAGCGCGCGAACATTCTGAAAGGCAAGTAGATCGTGACAATCACGTCCAATCCAAGTAGATGGATTAACCGATGAACCCATTCAATGGACAGAAGTGCAAATTATGCGCGGGCTAAGTCACCCCAGCGTCATTAAGCTTATTTCTTTCATGGAATCATCAGATCACTACTTCTTGGTCCTTGAGCGTTAGTTGATTTCGCAGGCAGTCCTGTTATTGACTGCATCTCATTCTTAACTAGTCATGGAGGGTGGTGAACTATTCCATCAAATCGTCAAACTCACTTATTTCAGCGAGAATCTTTCCCGTCATGTCATCCTCCAGGTTGCTCATGGGATCCGCTATCTTCATGAGGAGAGGGGTGTAGTTCACCGGTAAATTGCGTTGTCGCCCCATACGATCGCCGCCGTTGCTCACGACTTCAATCACAGGGATATCAAACCAGAGAACCTGCTATTCGAACGGATACCTATCATCCCTTCCAAGGACCCAATCATTCGACAGTATGATGAAGAGAAGGAGGACGAAGGAGAGTTCATTCCTGGTGTAGGTGGTGGCGGCATCGGTCGTGTCAAGATCGCAGACTTCGGTCTTTCCAAGGTCATCTGGAATGAGGAGACGATGACACCGTGTGGCACGGTTGGCTACACTGCCCCGGAGATTGTCAAAGATGAGCGCTATTCCAAGAGCGTGGATATGTGGGCCCTTGGATGCGTTCTGTATACCCTCCTATGCGGCTTCCCTCCTTTCTACGATGAGAGTATCAATGTGCTCACAGAGAAGGTGGCCCGCGGCTATTACACCTTTCTGAGCCCGTGGTGGGACGACATCAGCTCTCCAGGTCGGTGTGCCAAATCGTCTTCTCCAGGCAAGTATTGATGCAACACTTCGCTGACTTAGCTAAGGATCTTATTACTCATCTCCTTTGCGTTGATCCGGCTCAACGTTATACTATCGACGAGTTTTTAACACACCCATGGTGCAACGTGACGTCGGCACTTCTGCCTCCACCAACCCCACGTTCAGATGTTCGTCCAATGGATTCCCCGCTTCTACACTCTGTTCGCGGAGGACGCGATGGTCGTTCACCAGGGATCGCCTCACTCAAAGAGGCTTTCGACGTTACGTATGCTGTCCACCGGATGGAAGAAGAAGGGGCCCGCATGAGGGCGTACAAGGGCCGTGGCGTTGCTGGTCAGGCGGGATTCCTGGCTGGCCTGAACGAAGACGATGAAGATGTGCCGGATGAGGACATCATGGTTCCTTCCCGGTCTCAGGGTCAACATACGCAACAACCGTTTGGCGAGCTGTGCGATGGTCGTGCCGGGCAGCGTGATATGCCAAGGCGCCATAGCAGACCGTTTGAGCTTAGCTTCGATGGAGCAACGTTACTCGGTCGAAGACAGCACCGCGATGCACAAGGTCGGATACCAATAGATCTCAGCGCATTGGCGAAGAATGCCGATGCCATTGACGTACCACAAAGCCCTATGCACTATTGATTGAGCTTAGGTATTATGGAGCCGCACAACACGGAAGTGGCCAAAGGTACCTACATCCTCAAGACATTCAATTACCACTGCCGATTCATTCGTCATTTTCAGCTTCACCTTTTGTCATCGTAGTACACATACGATTCGCACCAGTACATACTTCTGTTTGGTTGTAACATAAATTTTTTACATCCCTTGACCTTCGCGTTGTAGTAGTATGTTGTGTTTGAATAGCCGCCATCCTATATCGTACAATTCTGCTGCGTTGCACCCAGTCAATTAGATACGTTATACAAGTTTTATCCTTTCACCATGGCCCCCAGTCATATGGCACTTGTAAACACCCTATCCGTGACCTGGCATGTCTTGAATCTCTGCCCACCTCGAGTCACCGGAGTGACGCTGTAGGGAACATGCGCCGGCCCTAAAGAGAGTGGTCCGTGCGCTATTGATTGGAGATATAAATCGCGTCGCATGAGAAGATAAATCTTCATACTTACCTTGATGGCATAGGTCCCTTCATCTACCTGGGTTTATGGGCTATGAGGGCCTCCCATAGCACGGCGACCTTGTCCTCAGGGGGAACTCGTGGTTTGTATGGGCTTCGGTTCATGCACCGTCTCAATATTTTCCTGTCCCGCACCGGCCCTCGGGCTGGGCGGGCCCTCATTTTTGTCGGAACGTTGTCCTAACCCTAACCCTATACTCGATGTAAATGAATATTAAGAGAAGAGCCCCAAACTCTTAACTCGCGTTCGCGCTGTGATGCTGAGAATAAGGAGTCTCAAAAAAACAGCGAGTCACCCGTGCGTTTTCGGTATTTGGTGCGCGTCGCATGCGGGCCCGCTCAACGATGCAAAGCTGGTCGCAGGACATGGCTAGTCAATATTTGTGTCTGTACTTGGTGGGCGCATCGAGAAAAAACCTTAGAGTGAAGCACCAGCAGTTTCATGTTTTACTCGCGATCAAAGATGAACAAATTTCTGCACATGCAAGCCATACGCTATGATGTCGCTTCTAATGTCTCCATCGAAGTGACGCTGTTCCCGCGGATGACCTGTTCGTAACCCATCTATTAGTGGCGGCGGAAAACCAAGAGGCCGCCCATGCGACGTACGACGGTGCCAATTGGATGCCTTTGTGCGGGAGTCGTCTCCTCTTGGGCGTCGTCGATGACAAGATTGAGGAAAAGGTCGTAACCGCGCAAGGTCCCGCTGACCTTACGGCCGCCTTGCAAATTGATGAACAATCTCTTGTCCATAAACTATGAACGCAAAAGAATGAGCACGGAGGGAGCACCAGCCCGATGCAGGGGATGAGAAACCTTTTTAAGTTCGGGCTGAGACGCTTTGGACATTGTCGTTTGGTAGGAAGAAAGGCCGTGGCCACGAGCTGTCCTGCCCTGCCCGACCTTTCCACTCTGGGCAGGCTCACATCAGCTCTCCTCTCGACTCATCCTGACCTCCTCAACAACTCCTATCCATCATCAGAACATTTCCTACCTACACCTACATAGTAACATCTACTGACCGATACTGATACCTGAATCCCTCGTGAGTCTATCCTTCTCCTTCTCTTCACAGAATTTCGCAAGCGCTCAAGCGGACACGTTTGGAAGAACACATCTATCGATTCCTCATGGCCTCTCTCTCCATTCCACCCCCTGCTGGCCCCTCTCCCACTCGACTGGACTGGAGACAAGCCGGAGAGCGCACTTCTACCCTCCGCACCACGAACAAAATCCGCGGGGGTGCAAACCCTAGCGACCGCGGTCGTGGCGGTCGAGGGGGACGACGTGGAGGTGCTTCCTCGCGAGGGGTCAAAGGTCATACCTCCGCCCCGACGGAGAAGGGCGTCAATGCCCCAACTGCCACCCCTGTCCCATTCAAGTCGAACCTTTCCATCGTGTCCCCCCCTTCACATGCGGCTACGACAAGCAAGAACGCCTCTTCCACTTCCACTTCGCTCGCGCAAACGCCTCCTAGCGTCGAGCCCCCGGAAAAGCCCAAGGCAGGCCCCCGACGTCCATCCCAACGCGCGGCAGACAAGCTGCCTTCATTGACAATACAGCCTGCGTCCCCGACCGTCACGTCATTTGGTTCCACACCACACTCTGCGTCTACCACATCTTCCAGACCATCCGCACGTCGCCGTAGACGATCCCACAACAAGCCTTCTGCGGCCACAATATCATCCGAGAACTTGACGGTAGAGACATTGGCATCTGCCATGAAAGCGCAAAGGTCGAGCTCAGGGCCGTCGTCTCCGCATCCCAAGGAAGAGTCGCCTCCAAAGACAGCTCCTCCGAACCTCTCCACTGCTCCCACCCTGGCCGGCGCCTCGGCAAAGTCAAACATCGATTCGCTGGTGGAACACGTCCGGGCTTTGGCTATGGACCACAGGCCTTCCACGCCCGGAAGCCACATCGACTGGGCCGGCGACGAAGACGACAGTCTCCCAGATCTTGACGACTGGGGTGTTCCACCCAGCTCTGTCCCACCTGCCGACCTCAAGCCCGGCGCAACGGCGAGCGTTGAGAAAGCGCAACTGCAGCTCATGTCGCCCATTCTGGACGACTCGTTGAAGCAGCTTCCTCACAGCTTTGACAAGACCACCCCTTCGCCTTCTGTCGGCTCTGGCTCACTATCTCCTAACATCGCGAATGGGGCACCGGCCGTTCCGGCGCATGGGCTAGACAACGGCCATGGCGCAGGTGTCGCCGAAGCACCGTCGTCGCTTGTGGGAGCTGGTGGCAACCCAGAAGACCGGTCCCCGGGGTTATCTGCGCCATCTTCTCAGCCACATCCATCTTCTCCCCCCGCCGTTTCGCAACCCCTTGGTGCCTCCCTTCCTTCAGAGCCCACGCCGGCTTCGGAGGTTGGTCCATCCAAGGACACACCACCCCACATCTCCGGTTCTACCTCTCAACTCCCACCACCCCCCTCTTCCGTCACGCCACCCATCCAGTCTGGCCGAGGCTTGGCCGATTCTATGCACGCACCCTCCCACGCCACGCATGCACCCTGCGAGGCGCGCGGCACAGAAGCAGATGACGAGGCTGGCAAAGAGGGCCTCACCGCGTCCACCAACGTACCCACGGCGGCGCCCGACTCTGGCGAGCTCTCCGAAGGACCGCGATCCGCGCCGTGCAACGCCCCCACTCACGGCCGGTCGCAGACGCTGGGGCGCCCGCCTCCGTTCTCCGCCGGAGGCCGCCGCGGCTTTTTCTCGGGCTCGTCGACGCCGGCGGGGGCTGGCGCGACCAAGGGCCCGCACCACGGACGCACGCAGTCCTCGCCCGTGACTCACCGCCGGCAGCACAGCCGTCCGGTCATCACCGTGGACGCCATGACGAGGCTCGCCAAGACGCTCGGGACGGTCCCTCCCAAGAGGGAGGTGGCGGCGACGAATTCGGCCACGTCGTCCGAGTGATAGCTGGCCACCGCGCTCTCTCTCACACCACGCACGATCATCATTCTGTCATCACCTCTCAACTATACTAGACTGTGAGACACAGGTCGAAACATCAACATCTTCATTAATGCCTTTCTTGTTTGGCTTATCTTTTTTTTGAAATTCGTGACTCATACCCCCCGCTGCTTCTCGTGCCATTTGTTTGGTTTGTTCCTGCTTGAATACACATGTATCGTCGTCTCTGGTTTCATGATTAAAGTTGCGGCGTCGTCAAACCATTCGAAACGTAATCAATCTCAATCTCAAGGGCCACCACCCAGTAATCGATCTAGCCATGACTGAACGCATGACATGACGACTCTGACCCGACTACCCTGAACTAAAATAAGATAGCTCTAGCCCGAACGACTTGATCGGTTTGGCACCGCTCGACAGGTTGGACGCGACGCCGAGTCCGACCAGGACGTTGTTCAGACGGCCCTCCCAGAGCAGCGCAATGTCCTGCGTAGCACGATCAACGCTTCACGATACGGGGGAGCACAAAGGAGGAACCTACGTTGGACGTCGAGGCCCGAGCTTTGACCACGCCGGTGACGTCGTGCGGCGACGTGGTCGTCGTCTCCGAGAACGACGAGGACGGGACGGCGGACGCGTCGTCGACCGATCCGTCCGAGGCCGAGGCCGACTTTGACCGCAACGGTCGGAGCCACCACTCGGCCCCCATGGTCCATTCGCTCTCGTAGCTGTAGACGTTAAAGTCGAACCGGGTGCTCAGCGAGAGGTCCCTCGACACCTGCGCGGTGTACGCGCCGGACATGTGGCCCATCATGGGGTTGAAGAGCGCGGTGATGGTGGTCGGCGGTTCGGAGATGGGGGAGGGAGAGGAAGAGGGATGTGTAGGCGATGACGACGACGACGACGACGACGGGAGCGTCGAGGACTCTGGGGGTGGAGTAGGGCCCGGTTGGAATGACGGCGCGGCCGCGTCTGGGAGGGTGGTGAACCGGATGCCCGTCGATACTGCCAGAACGGTGGGTCAGCGGTCGGCGTTTTTGGGTTCACCAGAGACACGGTTGGGGGACGACGGGCGGATACGGACCTCCTGCACTCTTCTCCTTTGCGCTGAAGTATATCTCGGCGCCCGCAGAGATCCTGCCCCTGAGCCCGCCTTCCATCGCGTCCTCTTCGTCTATCCTCTTATTCATGTTCGTCGTCGCCCCCCCGCTCGTGCCGCCGGCGCGTGAGGCGGCAAAGCGCTGCTGCTGCTGCTGCTGCTGCTCGGACTCGTCGACGACGACGCTTTCGGAGAAGGGTGGCGCGAGCTTGCCAAAGTTGTGAAGTACCCGCACGCCGAGCATGCTGTCCTCGGCGCTGTAGGTGTACTCGGTGCACCAGCGACCGGTGTCGTGCTGCAGGCTGAACATGACGTTGCTCGGGGACGACGCGGACACGGTGCGGGTCGACTGCGACTGTCTGCGGTCGGCGCGGGGATCAGAGATGGCCGCGACGAGGGCTTGCAGAGTGGGCGACAGCCTCGTGGAGTAGAGCGCGTCGAGGCGGCTGGTGGGGACGTAGAGACGACCGTAAAGGAGGTAATCTGGGATCGCGACATCAGTTTTCTGGGGGTGGCGGCGAGGATTGTGTGCGCACCACGTACCGCGGGTATGGACGCGTTCGCCGGCCAGATACTCTTCCTCTTTGGGGGCGGGCCTCCGAGGCTGATGGTAGACCTTGAAGCGATCGAGGGTGTCCTTGAAATGAACGTTTTTCGAATTTTTTATGTCGAGGTGGCAGGAGGTGAAGATATAGCCGACAGAGCCGTTGAGCGAGGGAAGAGCGTTCATCGAATATGTCGTCTGGAAGAGCGTGTTTGGGGACTTGGATATGGAGAGATGCAGGCCACGGGGGACGATGAAGTCGAGGACGGCTGTATAGGAAGGAGAGAGATGAGTGGCGGTCGGCGGGGCAGACGGGGGATGTGCAGACCATTGGATGACCTGGTAAAGTTGGCGTATAGATTGTCTTCATTCCAGCCGGTGGCCTTGTAATAAGTGCGGAGGACAGTAAGTCGCGAACGGGTGCATCTCAGCCTGAGGATGAGGAGGAGGGAAGGGCCGGACCGGACCGAGAGAGGCGAGCTATATTTTTATTATTATCAATAGTAATAATAGCAATGACCACCCTGTTTCCCCTCCCGAGCCCCGCCTTGCCCGACTTTACCACTCTGCTCCTCAAAGGGCCGTACCATGCCTCGGCGCCCATCCACCTTTGCTTGACCCACCTCGCGAACCGCCCCGATTCGAGGGCCGTCCTCCTCACCCCCGTCCCGCGATAACTTTGTGTCCGCTTTGCGAGACCTCAACGACGATTGGCTCAACGAGTGTGGCGGCTACGGCGCGGTCTCTCAAGCTTTGTCCCGGGTCGATGTCTTGTCTGTATCATGCCTTTCCGGCGGGCGGACCGTATAAATGAACCAATTCGCGCCCAGCTATCCGCCCACCGCGCTGCATGCCTCCGTGGCTCTCTCGATGCTCAGGAGCGCGCAGCCTGACGCGGCGCCGTCTCGGCTCGAGATCGCGTCGCCTTGCCTCGTGCTCCTCCACGAGTTTTCGTCGTACTTTTATGACGGGGAGGTCGCTGGACCGTAATTCCCTTTTAGCTTTATTGAACATCGCTCTATCGATCGATCTGACGACGCCGTCGAACCAGTCACGGCCTCGCAGTCGTACTTGTCCCTGGTGGCACACGCCCTGACGACGTTGAGATCACTGTCAGAGCAAGCGCCTCGGTAAGTTATGTTTGATGCTCTGGCGCCCCTGCCTCCGAAGACCGAAAGCGACGGGTCACGCAGATGCGATGTATGTCTCGTCCTCATGGATTCCAGGCTGGATTCTATGAGCCTGCCAGTGTTGAACCCTCGCAACCGTGGGCCGACGGACGCGGATCTGGGCGGCCAGAGCGATTCCCCTTATCGTGTGGCGTTTCTGATGCATCATTACTTTGAATGGGTTGGCACATTCGAGGACTCCAGCGGTCCGTTCGTTTCACGCCCGATTTCATTAACTTATTGACGTGCCCATGTGACCAACAGAACAGCTCACGTACATGTTGCGATTACGAGAGACAGGAGATGATGGGGCCGAAGTTGTTTTGAAATGGAGGCGATTGAATGGGCAGGAACGAGTGTTCAATGATCAGCCTGGTGTCGTTTACGCCTTTGAATAAGCCTCGGGTAGGGTGAATCAGCCATGTGACACATCTAATGAGACATGCCTCGATGATTTAAGCTCCCACTTTCCTCCTCTCCATCCAAGCACACAATTCATGTTGAACCCGTCCCAATCTCAGCACGCCCCTTCCAAAAGCTCGCTCACAATCACCCTCACAGAGCCCCTCGTCATTCTCCGAACAGCCGATACTTCTGGTGCCGCTCCATCCGTCCTAAGGGGTCTGCTGGCCCTCGACCTTTCCAAGGCTAGCAGGATCTCCAGCATCGAAGTAGAATTACAAGCTTCATCCTGTGCTTCTTGGACTGAGGGTATGTTCCCTGCTCACCTCTCGATCCCTTCTGAAAAGATCCCCAGGACTGGGCACCACAGAAGTCCGCAAGATTTTCGGTGCAACCCAAGTATTCTTTCGCGCCGCATCCTGCGCTAGACGGTCCCTTTCCGTGGACCCCGGTGTATCCCACTATACCAACGAGAATGAAAACGGCCACCCTCCGACGACCCCACCCGAAGCAGAAATCGATCCTGCTCCACCCGCTCTACCAGTTCCTCCTCCTGTCCATGCCAATGACGTCAATGAGAGAGGCAGAATGCGCGTACGAAGGCGCTCGAGCGCAGACCACCTTGTCTTCCAGCGAGATCCCGTGGCACATCTTAACCGCCCAGCGGCGCCGTCGCCACTTTCCTTCCCTCCGACAACAGAAGAGGAAGTGACGACCCAAACGCCCACTTTGGTCCAGTTCGTTGATTCGCCCTCCGCCTCGGTTTCCTCGTTCCCGCCGGTCGGCACTCCATCACCTGCCCGTAAGTCCCTGCCCACCACCACCACCACCACCACAATCCGCCCTGCCAACCGTCTGGCTGAACCTTCCTTTCTTTTTCCCCAGACATTCATGCACGCAGAAATCTTGCACACTCTCGCGCCGCTAGTTTAGGAGATACCCAGACGCCTCGTTCATCAAACCACCCTGGACGGAGCACTATCGCATCCCCCGCCCCTGACTGTTCCACTGGCAAAGGTCACCGATCACATCCATCACTGAGCCTTGGCTCTATCTTTGGACGGGGCTCGCATCCGAGTTCACCGGTGCACGAGGAGGGTCGCCCCCAGAGTCCGCAGTCCGCCGGCAGAGAGCGTGGCCGGGAGAAGGGCAGCGTAAAACGACATCCCTTACTTCCGAGCCATGCTCTGGGAAGGGTCGGAGAAGAGGAGCGCAAGGAAGTCGGAGACGGATGGCAGGAGTTTCGGAAAGGTCTGTCGCGTTCGGACGTCCTTCCGTAGTCGGCCGTCTAACTCCCGAAGGCAGGGACGTATACCTTCCCCATATTTTTCGAGATTCCGTCTCACATGCCGGCATCACTGGAGTGTAACGGCGGCTCCGTATCATGGAAGCTTGTGGCCAAAGCTCAGCGGCCGGGCGTGTTCACTTCAAACCTCACCGCCACTCGCGAGGTGCAAGTTGTTTCTATACCCGCTGAAGTAGACGCCGAGATGATAGGGGATGTTGTCATCGAGAGGCCTTGGGAAGATCAACTGCAGTACCTTTTCAAGGTCTCTAAAAAAGTCTTCACCATTGGCGGATCCTTCGACATTAAGATGATCTTCATGCCACTGGCAAAGATCCGGCTGTATAAACTTGCCGTCGACATAGAAGGTAAGCAAATTCTAATTCTGTGCGTTCCTCGACTCGCTCTCTGAGATGTTTTCGTCTCTAGAGCGTGTCAACAGCTACGTTGGTGGGGTGAACATGACGCGTACCGTCAACACCGTCATTCATCTCATCAGCCTGCAGAACGATGACGAGACAAAGCCGTTGCTGCCGCTCAGCTCACGCGACCCGCTTGCCTATGAGAATTCACCGCTCGCCGCCCTTCGGCCTTTGGGGGCCAATCCATCGGAGCAAGTATCGCAGCTCTTAGGGCCCGGTCCTTGGCCCGTTCGCGCCAAGCTGTACCTCCCCGCAGACTGCGACGTGCTTCACGCGACAAGTAGAAGCAGAGAAAGCTCCGTCCATGTCACACACGCGCTACGGTTTACGATGCGAATTTCCCGAGGAGACGATGCGGGCGTGGATCCCAAGACGGGCAAGACCAAGCTCTTTGAGATCGTTGTTCGGACGCCGGTGCACATCCTCTCGGTGCGTTGCCCTCCTTTTTTTTCGGCCTTGGGTTCGCCCCGGCTGACACCTGCGGCTCTCCTTGTCCCCGACAGTGTTATGCCCGCGCAGAGTATACCGCGCTGCCGCGCTACTCCGAGACGCTCGACGACAGCGCAAGGGTGACTCCGAGCACGCCCGACTGTCCGTGCGAGGCCGAGCGCCAACGACGCGCGCGTAGGCGCGGGACCGGCGGCGAGAGAACGGTCGTCGAAGCGAGCCCGATGCTCCCCGCGGCGCCGTTCGGGGCGACGCGGGACGAGCTGTTAGAAAGGACTCTCGAGTACGAGCGTCTCGTGTCTGGACACGAAGGCGCGCTGGGCGACGCGCCCCCCGCGTACGAGCCTGGACCTGGACCTGGACCTGCCCACTCTCTGCATCCCACTGTAATTGCCGTGTAATTTCCAGGGCTAGGGACGTCGCGCATCGCGTACTGTACTGTAATGGGTGTCATGCAGCCGTATATACTAAAGAGCCTGATTAGTGCATGTAATTGGTTATCTATCTCGTAGGGTGTATAGCTTTTCAGAAGGCAGTAGGATGTGTCTGTACATACATAATAAAGTTTCACGTTGCTGTAGGGTGACCTCGTGTGCCGTGTGCTGACGAAACGGTCGTCAGCAGGGTTGGCGTGAAGCCATCATGGCGGATGAATCATCTCAGCAGGCCGAATCGTCGGACAATGACCTTCTCTCCAACATCCTCGCGCCTGGATCGTCCCTGAATCCTACGTTTCTGCTCGTCGTCGACGGCGTCCTGGCACTGCTCGCACTGACGCTGGTCTCGCTCGCCGTCGCCACCGGCGGTAACGTCCACGTCATCGCGCTGCTCTGCATCGAGCTCGCTCTGTGGGCGAGCATAAAATGGTGAGAAAAAAAAAAACCGTCGCTTTGCGACGCCCATGTTGCCCGCACGGTTCGCAGCCCGTAGACTGATTGATATACACGACGACGGCATGACAGGTTCCTCAACGAGCTACAAAACGCGGGCAGGGCGGTGGTGGCACAGGCTCCTGGCGGTAACAACACCACTGATACGTCGCGGAGCGCGGGCTCGGAAACGAAAAAGGCGCAGTGATCGTGTATATACCCCTCTCTCTCCCTCGCCCCCCGTCCGAGCGGGGGCACCTGTTACCTCCTTAGCCTGTCCGTAGATTCGTACCACTGCTTCGTCCTCTTGGCGCTCTCCTGCGCGAGCAAAAATACTGTCCACGGGAGGGGGGGGGCGAGCGGTTGAGTACCAAAAAGCGCACGCGTGTCTCGGTATTTATTTTTGGGACTCACGCTCTCTCTCGGTCACCTCGAGGCCCTCCCTGAATGCCAGGGCAGCGTCGCCGGATTGGCCGCCGCCTCCTGCGGGGCCGAGCGCGGCGAAGTGCTGCGCTTGGTCGATGACCTCGACGAGACGGTTCCGAAACGACTGCGGGGGGGAGGGAAACGCGCAAACAACACAGACAATCAGTCAGCCGGCTGGAGGACCGACGGCCTTCGCTCGCTCGCCACCTGGCAGAGTTCGAAGAGGAGGCGGCCGTGGTGGTGTGGGTGAACGTGACGTTACCTTTGTGAGCAGTCCTGACATCTCGTTGGCCGGCTCGTCGTCGAGGCTGCATGTATGCCAGAGGGCGTTTAAGGTCAATCGCGTATTGACCGAAAGAAAAAAAAAAGAGGAGGGGCAACGGACTGAACTTACAGTCGCATGATCATCTTTCCGAAACCGTACCAGAAGCCGCCCGCGCCCACCAACGCCGAGAGCTTCACGCTCTTAGCCTCGGCGTTGAGCGCGTTGCGCACGCGCGAGTTGAACGGAGGAGGGATGGTAAAATCCGCGTAGTCCCTGTAACGACCCTCTCAGCACTCGCTCGCCCCCCTCGACTGGGCGTGCGTAGTCACCGCGCCACGCACGAATATATGAGGATGAAGGCGAGCCAGAGGGGCAGTTGGACCCTGCTCTGCGCTTTGATCTGGCACAAGCGTCGGGGGAGTGAGAAGGCGAAGAGGTGCGCGGGAGAGAGACCGGAGTCTCTATACGCGTACGTCGCGCTCGTGGCCCCCGTCGAGGTGGCCCATGTCGGGGATGTCGACCTTGAAGGTGCATTGAATCTTCTGTGGTATGACGAGAGTTTTGGGAGGGCGTGCACGTCTAGGGGTGGACGAATACCTGGTTCTCGGAGAGAATGGAATCGATCGAATAGTAATCGTCGTCCATTGTTGACAGGTTGACAGTACAACGACGCGACGACGGCCAAGCGGGCCCCTCTTGAGCCGGAATTACGGCCCGGTGCATCCCACCCTACCCAATAGGCCACACATCTTATCAGTGCTGGTGGAGATTTTTGTGGGCAAAATGAGGCATCATTATATGGACCAATCAACACACTACTTACCTGCATTTTTCCTGCTGACCATGAACCAATGGTCAGCAGGAAGAATGCAGGTCAGCAGTGTGTTTATTGGTCCATATAATGATGCCTCATATTTCCCACAAAATTCTCCACCAGCACTGATGAGATTTGTTGAATGCCAGCCTGGCACTGGCCTATTGGATGGAGCATTCACCATACTACTAGGTAGGTGGGTCAGTCTGCAATATGCCAGGAATGGGATATACTTTATAGTGCTGAAAGCTCTCCACCACACCAAGGCCCTGGAGTTCATGAAGGCAATTGAGCACATGCCGCTCTTTCAGATTCTCGCAGACGACCCGGAAGCTGTCAAAGCCCTCGCGTACCTGCCTGTATTCGCGCGAGCCCGAGGCGGTCGTCAACAACCCCCCCCCCCCCCCCCCCCCCCTTTTTTTTTTTTTACGAATCGACATCCACGCCCCGGTCACACCTTCTCGGATTCAGTACCGGATGCTCAAAATCTATGGTGAACCTGAGATCCGTGAGGGTGGGTGATGGTAGAGCTCAACGCCGCCGGCTTGAAGCTGAATTCCGAGGCATGCAGCCTTCCTTTGCTGTGCTGGGGCTACAGCTACGCCGACATCGTGTTCAAAGCCTTCCCTTCGCTCAGGAGGCTCTGCAGGAACTTATGAGTATGAATTGGAAGATTCCGAAAAACACGCGTCCCCGGTCGCCACCTGGTGCCCGAATGTTCGCTCATCGTCCTTGGCCAGAAAAGTCTCGCTGTCGGGATGGATGAAAACGAGTGGCCCGCGTTAGATGTCCTACGCACCCCCGATGACGAAAATAACTCTTGGTCTTGCGGCAGCCATGAATGGACCGTCATGACCGAGGAGGGTTTGCATCTACATCTCTCGATTCGCTCTCAACTGGCCGCATAGCTCATTCACTTGTTACCACCAACCACGTAACCAGACGTGAGGGATATTGTCCGTTCTCGGCATGGTGAATGATGTATGCGTGCGGTATGACTCTCCTGTACATCCTCCAGACTGTTCCGCAATTGCAAGTTCCACTATATTTCGTGCTTGTGGCAATCGAAAAAAATACATTGGACGCATCGATGGATGCAGGGTATCGTCGCGGAAGTAGAATGTATTGACATATTTCTACTGCACCGCGGGTTGTTTCTTCTTTAGAATTAACAAGGGGTGTGAGCGTGAGTGCGCCGTTGGAAGAAACCTCAACGATGACTGTTCCATATAACAGGAGCTGTGTTCTGCATTGTCTAAGATATCATACGAGGTTAGAAAGATACCAGCTCTAAGAAATAGTACCGTAAGTAGGGTGCTTTGAGCCACATAAAGACGATCACACAGGAGGCAGATGATACCGGATGCTAATTAGGGGAGTACCATAAAGAAGTCATGGATCCTGGGTGGGTACCGTAATTCCTCGCCGCCTCTCCAAGGGTAGACAGCCACAGGGTGACCAGAAAGTTGTCGCGCGGTGATGAATCGCTCGATCAATTTCGGAACAGACTCTGATGGCTTGAGGCCTGTCAAGAAAATGTTCTGCAACGCGGGCAACACTTCTGTTACCCTTTCTTTGGCGAGCTCTTCCAGCGCTTGGCAGACACGTCGCCCAACCTGGTCGCCTAGGCGCAGATCCTTCACTGCAGTGAACGGGGCCAGGAGTTCCAGCCATTGAGTGCTTTCTGTGTCATCTTCCCGGCGTAATAGAATAATAGGATCCACGATTTCGAGCTGTACCAAACTGGAGAGGAGGGGCATCGACGAGCTGCAGACCTGGACCAACGATGAAAACGTATAATCCGTCTCTGTGAAACAGATTTCCAAGTCGAAATCCGGAAAAGTGTATGGCTCCTCTCTGAAAGCAACAAATCGGATTGCTCTATATGAAAGGCACACAAATGCTTTGTCGAATGTCTTGAACCATTCTGCGTCGCTGATCAACCGGTGAAGTTGTGGGACGACAAAGTTGGGATCCATGAAGAATGTTATCTCGATTTTGTTGACAAGGGGAGCGTCGATTTGGGCTAGCAAGTCCTCCAAGTACTCGTGAGCGCCTTCGAAATCAAGACAGGTGAGAGCGGAGAGGACGGAGCATGTGGACGGAGATCGAGGTCGACTTTGCGGAAATCGACGGGATCGGAATTGAACTCGAAGGGTTTCAAGTCTGGACATGACCGACAGGGTGGTGCCCAAATCCTGGGGTGAAATGTAACCGGAATCGGGAATATCAACAAGGGAAAGATAGACAAGGCGATTTGAGGACAAAAGCAATTTGGGTATTCCTGGAAACGGACAGTTTCTCAACTCGAGATGTCGCAGAAGTGGGGCTGATCCGCCTAAGAACGAATCAGGAAGGGAAGTCACCACGTTATAATTATAATTGTCAATGTGCAGAAATGTCAGTGCCGGGAATGGTTTCTGCATCGCTGTTGCCCATCTTTCCCAATGTTCGATCCGGTTAAAAAAAAGGTTGATTCCACATATGCGGTGGTGGTGCTCCGACTCGAGGGCAGCAGATATGTTTGCCCAGAGGTCGACGTATGGTCCCGAGGATGAAGATGTCGTCAGAACCGCTACCACCGGCAAGACTGGCCAGACGTCCAGCATCTCAGACATCGGCCTTTTTCCTGTGTACACGAGTTGCAGGTTCAGGCTTCGTGGCGATGCAAACACGACGTATCGCCATCTTTGACATACTTGGACCAGTGTATGCCATCCGTTTGTCCCAATCCTCTTGTCATTCGCATAGAGATAGAATATTTGCACAAGGACCTCATCTGGGAGCGTGCTAATTGTCACCCGGTCTAAGATCGATTGGTCGGTGGCCGTTATAGACCCTGAGCAAAAAAGACATACCCGGGCAACGTGCACGATGGCTTCGTTTACACGAGCCCTCGGAAGGACCACGTAGCCGAAGACAACAACTGTGTAGGCTCGGTCAATTCAGGAATGGTGACAACGATGCTCGCCCGACGTACAGGAGAAAGCTCATCAGTGAGGATGTAGCGTCTGGGGGTACGGTGATTGTCCGAAAGGAACCGTCAATAGTGAAGACATACTTAGTGTAAACACCCACGCTGTACAGCCTCACACCGCAGTGACACATGTTCCCAGCGCTGTCACAGTATCGCTCAGCGATATTCGGTTTTTCGTAAACGCGCACCATACAGCACCTCGAGACTTAGCTAAGCATCGGCTCAAACTGCTCGTCGGACCATATCGTGACCGATCACCTCGCACACGCATTAGTGACACTGATAGAGTGATTCAGCACAATCGGTAGCTACAATACCTTGATCCTTACAGTATATTGGAGTTCACTCCATTGTTCACCATCACCTTTTTCAATTGACACCTCTCTTCCCATGTCAACCTTCTCTGTATCACTTCAGTATCATCAAAAGTTCACAACACCTCTCCTCCCATGTCCATCTCTCTCATACCATCAGTGATCTCTCCTGTGTCACCTCAGTACCACCAATTCCACAATGCCTCACCTCCCATGTCAATCTTTCCATTATCATCATCAACTTCTTTATCTCTTCAATCACTTATTTATTATGTATCTGGAAAATAAATTACAATACAAATAAAGATTTTCTATTGTAAGGATCAGCAGAAGACAAGGCTGCTAGAATAGGCGGCAGTGCGAGTCTGAAGGGACCTGGTGCAAGGGAGGTGGTGGCATCTGAGGGAGGGGAGTTCTGAGGGGGGTTCCAAGGGAGGGGGGTTTGAGATGGCAGTTCCCTGAGGGCATGCATGCATGCATTCGCAGCAGCAGATGTTGCATTGGGCTTGGTGTGCTTGCCTGACTGTTTGCCCCCAGCGTATGGATCATCGTGAACATAGCGGCGCTTTCCCTTAGCGGCGCCAATGCTTTGTGCTGTCAGTTGTTATGAACCAAGGCCAGATCCTGGCCATATATTGTCCTATTTCACTCAAGAGAGACCTCTCTCATTTTGCATTGCCAACTCCCTTCCATTTTCTGGGCTACCCCTCCTGTGGTACAAGATATCGCTATTGCAAAGGCATTATAACATGACCAGGCACCAGTTTCCTAATCGGGTAATCATCGCGTGGCAGCCACATGGTCACCCAGCCACCAAGAACCTGAAACAGTGGCACAGACTCTTAGAAACTGTTGCATAACTCATCTGACATCATCAAGGCTCCAATGACATCATGGCTGACTGAGCGACTCCACAGTGACCTCATAGGCTCACTAAGCACTCCACAGTGACATCATAATGATGTCATCGCTCCACAATGATCAGTAATGCGCTCAGTAAGCCTGAAACTTGACACAAGCAAGTTTATGCCTCTGTAGCCCTATTGGATGGTACCAAAGAGTCTAGAATAGTCCCAGTTCTTTGTAATTGACCCTGTACACTGTATATAAGCCCCAATGAAGCATGGCAGTCATCAGACTGTCCATTTGTGATACTCTCATCTTCCTGGGTACTCCCCTGCGACCGCTCAGTCTAAAGTCCTCCCTTGTCTTCAAGGTACTCTTCAACGACCGCCTTGTTTAAAGCCCCTCACTGCACTGGCCTCTACTCTTCGCCTCTGCCTTCTGCAACATGTACCAGTCCCCATCTGGTATCTTCTAGTCATTTGGCTCGTCCTCCTGCTCAACGCTATTTATGCCGCGTACCGTCTGTTCCGACCCTTGCCCACCTGCTCCTGACTCCTTAGTGATCAGCAGTATGTGTCTTGACATCAGTCCCCACATGTCAGGGAGACTGGTCCATTGTTTTGGGCCCCATTTGACACTCATATGCTTGGCTGTCTCTGTCCATGTATGCTGATTGGGTGCAATTACCTCCTTATTGGGTAAGACCTTGAAACCTTGAATTATATTAATTGCAGCTGCCAAACTGTATTTGGTGGCCCGAGTGGCCTTGATGATCTCCTTTTTTTTTTTTTTTTTTTTTTTTTCTGAATTTGTATTCCGCAGCATGTACATCATGATACAGAGGCGGTCACGGGCATAGTAAGTGACGTAATGTGATTAGGAGTTATGGTTCTTGAGTTGTCCGCTGGGGCGGTATGACAGCGTTAGAGTGTAGTGTGTGGTGGTCTGTGGTGGTGATTAAGTGGGGTGTCTCTGCGCTTCCCGGTTCTCCCTCAACCCTCCTGGGTCCCAATTTTCCCTCGGTTTTAGGCATGCCTTGGTTTCTATTAGAAAGGAGAGCGTGCTCTGTGCCCGATCTGGGTGGTTGAACAGCTGGGCTAAATTTCATGGGCGGCCATTCGTGGACAAGTGTCTGCGGCGCGCGTCGTGGTATTGTGGGCATGTCAGGAGCACGTGCTCAACTGTTTGGAGGGGGTCGCCGCATGGGCACGCGACCTGTGCGGGTGTGTGCCTTGTGTGGAATCGCTGAGTATACTCCCCGGTGAACGCATGACCTGTGATGAATTGGTAGAAGGTGGATGTGAATTGTCTGGGGAACTTATCGTGTTGCCCTGTGTTGTTGTTCCTGTTGTTTCCATTGTTGTGAGTTCCTGTGTTGGTGCATTTTGTCCATTTTTGGGTGACTGCTGTGGGGTGTGGTTTCCCATTCGGCGGTTTAGTGAGAGCTGTGCGGTATGCGAGTGAGGTGCGGGGCAACTGGTGCCAGCTCCTTTCCCATTCCGCTATTGCATCCGCATTGTGCTTTCTCTTTTGTTTGTCTAGGGATAGAGGTTCTGTTAGGTTTTCAGTGTGCGCCATGCGCGCCATTTCTAGGGAAAAATACACTACCCATTGCATGGTCTTAATGCTGTCTTAATGCTGTCTTAATGCTGGCTAGGGTCATCAGTGTTCAGTCATCAGTGTTCAGTCATCAGTGTTCCAGTGCGCCAGGAACATGTATTCCTAACCCAAGGGCCCTCTTGCAAGTGCCCGCCATGCACTAGACATGTGGCAGGATTCAACTTAAGCCCCAGACCTGTATTACTCAATGTGGGACTGACAAGGGAGTTAGGTCTCTCCGGCCAGGGTAGGGGGACTACCCCATCCTGCCACGGTCCAGGCGGTAGGTGCCGTTCCCGTCCCCAGGCATCTGGTTCATTATGCCCATAGGCCTGGATCCCCAAGGTGTCCTAGGTCCTTGTCTTGCCTAGATTGACAGGAGCGGTCTGCCCCTGAGTCCACTAGACTAACCACCCCTGGACCTCAGTCCAAGGGTGCCAGGTGGCCTGTCCCATGTCTTCTGACCAGTGTCCCGGTGCAAGTGGGTTGGCTGGTTTTTATTTCCGGTTCCTGGTCTTACATAACCCTTATCTCTAGCCAATCTCAGCAGACCATTCCTGGCCAGGCCCTGTAAGGACCTTGTTAGGGATGGGGAGGACCAGGTTCCGAACCAACAGCCCTTGGGAACCACCCCTGGCCATTGCCCACCGCAGCATCCATACCCCTGCCCCATGGGGGCCTGACCTTGATGATCTCTGCTGATTGATTAGCATCCTCAAGCCTAGATGCGAGATCACGTGATAACAATATGATCTCCTGTGAGAGAGATACTAGGCTCTCCCTTGGCCTGGTGGATGGGGATGGTGGGTCAGGGGATTTATTTGCATTCTCTATGGGAGCTTTTTGGGTGCTCTCTTCAGGACAGGATGGGAAAAGTGGATGTAGATTGCTGCAATGTGTTTGCAGAATCT
>JAGFNK010000269.1:0-71540 GCA_025769875.1 Russula earlei | reverse complement strand
CCTCCTCCTGGTACTGGTGGACCTCCAGGTCCGAAGGGGACCCCTCCACCTCCAGGTGGTCCTCCTGCTCCAGGTGGACCCCCTCCAGGGTTTACTATGATGGTGGGCCCCGCTCTCCCACCTGCTGTCTGAGTGGCAATGGTGGCTGTCTGCGTTGCTGCAATGGTAGCCATTTCGACTGATTCTTCTGGCTCTTCAACGATTGTTGGTTCAATGGGCGAGACGTGTACTGTCTGTTCTAGTTTTTCAGCTAGCTCCAATACTTCTGGTGCTTCTGCTTTCTGATCTGTAGTCGGAGGGTCCGACTGTTCTGTTTCTCCACTTGATGACTTTTGTATCAATGGAGCTGGGTCGTCTACTACTGGGTCTCTGGGTTCCCAATGAGTAGTATAAGGATCTGTCTTGGTTCCTAAACCTAGGACCTTATATTCATCAATGTCTTTGTCCTCTCCTGCGTAGGGACGTCCTTTGTGGTAATCCACAAAGTACCACTGATCGTTGATGTATTCACAAGGAAGGTAGCTTCCTTTGTATCGGACCTCGTATCTGTTAGGCCCTTCCTGGTCTGCCCAACACCAGATGGCAGCTCCTTTGATTCCTGAGGGTAGATCGTCCCTCTCTCTAGCTTTGAACCAACCAAATTTGGTTCCTTGCTTTGATTTCTGGTTGAACTTTATGCGTATGCTATGTTCTCCTTCGATTTCCAGTTTGTCCACTCACCACTGCCTTTCCTAGGGAGTCGGGACTTGTCTGCCCTCTTACCACTGTCTATGCCAACGACAGTAGGGGTCTTTACAGAAGTAGGCATGTGTCCAACCGTGCTGCTCGTCGAGAGTCACGTAGTACACCTTCTTCTTGTCGTGGAGAGGTCTGTATAGATTCTCCCCCTTGACTACTTCAGCGTAGGTTGCTGACCGTATGATGACTAGATCCTAGTCTTTTAGGCTTCCTGCCTATTTCTGGTTCGCTTTCACAGCGATGTCTGTGATAGAAGCTCGACTTATGTTAAGGCTCCAAAGTGCCTTAAATAAGATCAATGGTCGCATCTATAAACGCGTCCTACCAATGCAGATATGCTTGAGTCAAGCAAGCAATACTCGTGGAGGGGAAGGAATGTTTAGATCCTTCTAGAGTATGACAACAAGATGAGAGGGGCTCTGCAGGCGGGGTAGGAGTCAACTGTTTGGGATTGGCAAACTAAGTCGAGCTTAAGGCTCAACTGTTTCTACTGGAGGCTTTATATAGCCCTACAGGGATAAGGTTCATGCTACTGTAGTACTGGTTGGTGCTATAGAAGCAAAAGGTGGCTCATAGAAGTGAGGTTGCTTCTATGTAAACAATCTTGGTGCTGGAAGCATTAAGTGCTTCCCCAATCAAGGAATCAACGTACGTGGCGGTACAAGAACATCTGGGACAGAAGCAATGCTATTCATTGCTTCTTCAGTACATCTTCTGAAAGATACGATCAACGCGCTCCGAATGCGATATCAACGAACATAAACGATCAAGATCTGATGCACACATAATGCAAACAGTGCAGTCCCTAGTTCAGGCGTTCCGGCATCTTCCGGACCCCAAACCACTCGGTAACACCTCCGCAGTATCCCGGACGAGTTGGCACACTTCGTGTCGGGACTAATGACAGTGGCCCGACTCACTAACAGTGCCAGCAAGGTGCCTATGGGCTCCCTCATCGACTCCATCTGTGAGGAGGCAGACAGAATAAAGACCCGCTGTGGGCGCGGCCACCAAGGCCAAAGCTCGGGCAAAAAGGACCAGCAGCCGGACGAAGCCCTCGCTGCTCACGGGTCCGACGGCGCAAGGAAGAAGCATTGCAGAGGAGAGTGCCACAACTGCGGAAAGCAGGGACACTGGGCGCTCAAGTGCCACTCCCCGAAGAAGGAGGAGAGTGTGGCAGTGCAGCCCGCACCCACATCCACCAGCACCCTGGCACCCACTTGATCCGAAACAAAACCCATAGGGTCAGCAAATGCCATCACCGATGAGATAATCGAGGCAGATGGGTTCTGGCTGGCCGAGGAGGCAGAGAGCAGCACACGCACCCCTGGCACAGACTTGGACCTCTCCCTCAACAGAGGGAACCACCCGGAGCACACACATGATGCGGGAGAAATGGCAGTGGCATCAACCAGGCGATCCACTCAGGGAGACGAAGTCCGTGTCGAGCTCTATGATTCTGGGGCGACGAAACACATCAGCCCTTACAAGGGTGACTTTACTGAATATCGCCCCCTATCCCCTCCCATTATTCTTGTCACTGCCAACCAGGAGCAATTCAAGGCAATCGGCATAGGTTCCCTTACTGTACCAGTACCAAACTCAGGAGGATGGGGCACGCTGAGGCTCCAAGGAGTCCTTCATGCCCCGCTGTTGAGATAAAGAGTAGCCGAAGCGTTGACGCGTCGGCCCAAACTGTCCGGGCGGCCCACAGGCCCGGACCACATAAGCGTTTCAGCTCAATTGATGAAACGCGTACGATAACAAAATTGATAGTATGATCTAAGACAATCGGTAGCTAGCACATAGCGATCGTGAAAACAATTTGATAGTTACTATAGACAAAATAATTAGGGACGCTCTCAGATACTTAAGAGCGTCGTACATACAGTAGATACTTCAGTTTCGTCTCACAGAAACTGAAGTAAGTACTTACTATCTCACGATCTTATCAGTAGCTGATTACGCGTTGTAGTATCATTTTATTAGGTAAATATGACACAAGCTAGTTTCGTCTCACAGAAACTGAATATCATTTTATTAGATCTATTACGATCTAATCTACTTTATCACTGCGCGATTCAACAGGTTATGGGCCCTGCCCAATACTAAATTCCCAAGACAGAAATCCACACACAAGCTCACACAGTCTATCGACACATTCTCTCTCCTTCACGAGCCACTGTTCATCAGAACGACACCCCACACTTTTGGTACTTGGATCGAAGTTTTGACCCACGCGTCAGGGGTACTGATCGGATTTCTAACATCTGGCACGCGTATTTGCTCCACTTGCCCAGATTGGTTTTATCACCTCGTTTACCTAATCGAATCACATGGCACCCTCAATTTTTACGTTCCCGCCCGGAGTCACAATGGAGATCTTCGATGGATCTAATTGGTCCACTTGGTCTTCGCGCGTACTCGCTGTTTGCCGAATGAACGGATTTAGGCATCATATCACGGATTCCCCGCCGTCCCCTCCGGACACAGCTTGGGACTCGGAGGAGCAGGTCCTCCTTGGAGTCTTTGAGGTCTATGTGCAGAAAGACATCTTGCTGGCAGTTTCCGATGATACTAAGTTCAAATCGTGCAAAGACAAATGGGAGGAACTAAAGCGCGCGTACGGAGGCGTGGGGTCTATGGCCGCGTTCAATAGCTGGGTCTCCCTGACAGGAACGGCCCTAGACGACACTACCCCCAATGCTTCCACAATTACAGAAACTTAATGACGCGCGGAACACTCTCCAAAACAATGATATGAAGATTTCTGATCTTCAATTTAGCTTCATTCTGATCAAAGCGTTACCCGACGCTTACTCGGCTGTCGCCTCGACTATTCTCGCGGCTGGCGCTCCGAAAGATCTTTCCCCGCAAACGATCCAGGAACGGATCCTCAATGAGGAAGGTCGCCGGGCCGGCCCCTCCGCGTCCCTCAATAAAGTCGCTCCAGTAAAGAAGGACAAAGACAAGTCCAAAATAAAGTGTTACTATTGTCAGAAACTCGGACACAAGTCACCGGAGTGCAGGAAGAAAAAGAAGGATGAGGAGGAGAAGGCGAAGAAAGGAAAGGGGGCTGCAGGAGGCGCTCAGACGTCCAAAGTCAACGCGCACATAGTGGAGACTACTGCCACTATTACCGAAGTATCGGATGATGATAATGAAATACGTGTTTCTCTCTACGCGACAGCCCGATCCCGTTGGATGGTCGATTCCGGAGCGACTCATCATATTACGCCGTTCCGCTCCGACTTCATTTCTTGGGCTCCAGCGTCCGGATCTGTTAGTCTTGGAGGTCATGCTGTCATCTCACAGATTGGGACTGGATCGGTTTCCGTCAGGCCGTCAGGAGGAACTGGGGATGTTCAATTGACCCTTTCAGATGTTATGCATGTTCCGGAAGCCGACGCGCGGTACTTCTCAGTGTCAGCGCTGCTCCGGAAAGGGGGTCAAATAACATTCACTAAAGATGGCTTCCAGATCCACATCAAAGATCGGAAGATCGCGCAAGGGTACATGGAGAATAATCTATTCTGGTTTGACCTATCCATTCCGTCCCTACACGCGCAGAGTGGTGCGCTATCACTCGACATCTGGCATCAGCGGATGGGACATATGTCCCGGAACGCACTCATACGTTACAGCGATTCCGTTAATGGAATTTCGCTTAGCTCAACCGACAAGGATCTCGCCCCTTGCCCAGGGTGTCAACTCGGCAAGCAGCCGAGACTTCCTTTCTCGGGTTCCTCTAAACGCTCGGAACGGAGATTGCAAATCGTACACAGCGATCTAGCCGGTCCGATGCAAGTCCGGTCTATCCGGGGCGCAAGTTACTTCGCGACATTTATCGACGACTACTCCCGCTTTGGAGTAGTGTACTTTCTCAAAACAAAAGATCAGTGTGCAGACGCCTTCAAGAAATATATGGCTTGGGCTGAAAATCAAACAAGCGAGACAGTTAAGGCTTTGCACTCGGATCGCGGTGGAGAATACATGTCGGGCGCCCTTAGATCGGTACTAACGCAGAAGGGGATCGAGCACAAATTAACGATGCCGGGTTCCCCACAACAGAACGGATTAGCGGAGCGATGGAACCGGACCCTGGAAGACAAGATGCGCGCCATGATACACAGCGCCGGTCTTACTCTCGGGTTTTGGGAACTGGCTACTGATGCTGCAGTTCACATTCACAATCGCACGCCCACTCGCGTTCTCGGTTGGCGTACCCCTCATGAATTGTGGGACTCCGGACACATCCCGGACGTCTCTTACTTCCGAGTTTTCGGATGCAGGGCATATGTACATGTCCCTGACGCTAAGCGGAAGAAGCTCGATCCCAAGGCGATTGAAATGACATTCGTCGGCTATGAATCAGGATCTAAAGGCTACCGCCTATGGAATCCAGCCACCCGGAAAATAGTACTTTCGCGTGATGTAACATTCGACGAAGCGTTCTTCCCAGCAAAGGCAAGCGGTGGACCGTCCGCCTTGCCCATGCTACCCCTGGTCCCTGCCGGACCTATTACTTTTTCCCTCCCGGAACCTGTCCCACACCAACTGGATGGCCGCGCGCCTCCGGAAACCCCTGCAAATCTTGCGGCGGCACCTCAGAATGTTTCAGTGTACCATACTCCCCCGTCCCGCATTCCTATCCCGACCCCTCCAGCACTTCCGCGACCCGCCTTCGTGACGCGTCCACCCTCGCCTCGTAGACTTAGAGCTAACCCGCGTCCAAACCCAAGATATTTCGGTGAGGACAACGCGGAACGTCCAGCTCGGAGAGGGCGCATATCACATACGGCCCTGTTAGCGACTGCCGAGGCGCTAAACCCTGTATCTTATCGGGAAGCGATGGAATCGGACTCAGCCGATGATTGGAAAGCCGCCTGTCAGTATGAGATAGACGCGCTTGCCAGAAATGGTACCTGGGATCTAGTCGATCTACCGCCGGGCCGTAAGGCCGTGAAATCAAGATGGGTATTTGCACGCAAATCGGATGGCCGATTTCGCGCGCGTGTTGTAGCCAAGGGGTTTACACAAATTGAAGGACTTGATTACAGTGACACCTTCTCTCCAGTAGCGAGATTTGAGTCTTTGCGACTCTTGTTAGCGTTGGCCGCGCTAGAGGATTGGGAGATCCACCAGATGGACGTCAAGTCGGCGTTCCTGAACGGGCTACTGGACGAAGAGATTTATATGGAGCAACCACAAGGATTCACTGTTCCGGAGACATCACACCAAGTTTGCCGCCTAAAGAAGGCGATCTACGGTCTCAAACAAGCTTCGCGCGCATGGAACCTGCAGTTTCATGGGGTTCTCATTGAGCTCGGCTTCACGCGCACGCATTCTGATGCCGGCGTCTATCATCGCCAAGACGCGGGGGGACCCACTATCATTATCATCCTCTATGTCGATGATATCACAATCTTAAGCGACTCGCGCGCGCAGATTACTGGCATCAAACAATCACTGTCTACACGCTATGAGATGACTGATCTAGGCGAGATCGAGTCCTATCTTGGGATCCGCGTAACGCGTGATCGCTCGGCTAAAGTGTTAGACATTGACCAATCTAGGTACATCTCGGAGATCGTTAATCGCTTCGGGATGGCGGATTCCAATCCGGTCCGCACCCCACTTCCGTCCGGCGCGGAAATACATCTGGTTAAGCATACTGGACAGGCAACGCCTTCGGAAATAAAGTACTACCAGAGAATAATTGGCAGCCTCCTGTATGTGCAAATCGGAACGCGTCCAGATATCTCCTTCGCAGTCTCGCGTCTTGCACAGTATTCCAGCAATCCGTCAACGCAGCACCTACGCCTTGCAAAATATGTGCTATCTTATCTTAACAGCACAGCCCAACTAAAGCTACATTACGATGGCGCGGGAGGCGTTGGACTGCACGGATACTCCGATTCTAGTCTCGGAGATGACGCAGATGACTTTCACTCCACTTCGGGCTATGTATTCTTGCTATCCGGAGCTGCAATTTCCTGGTCCTCGCGTAAACAGAAGACCATCGCCCAGAGTACCACTCAAGCCGAGTATATGGCCCTAGCCGACGCAGCTAATCAAGCCGCGTGGTATCGGAGCTTCTTCTCCGAAATCGGCTACGATATCACTGATCCGATTCCGCTCCATGGTGATAACAAAGGCGCCGTAGATCTTGCGCTCAATCCCGTCACCGGAAGAAGATCAAAACATATCCCCATAAAGCATCACGCAATCAGACAGTACATCGAGGACGGACTAATTGATCTAGTCAGAACTCCCACAGCAGAGATGCTTGCTGATGGTCTAACCAAGCCGCACGCTCATGTGTTGCTTCAGACTTTCATCACTGGATTAGGTCTCATCTGATCTAATCTACTGACTGTCTAGATCACGGGGGGATGTTGAGATAAAGAGTAGCCGAAGCGTTGACGCGTCGGCCCAAACTGTCCGGGCGGCCCACAGGCCCGGACCACATAAGCGTTTCAGCTCAATTGATGAAACGCGTACGATAACAAAATTGATAGTATGATCTAAGACAATCGGTAGCTAGCACATAGCGATCGTGAAAACAATTTGATAGTTACTATAGACAAAATAATTAGGGACGCTCTCAGATACTTAAGAGCGTCGTACATACAGTAGATACTTCAGTTTCGTCTCACAGAAACTGAAGTAAGTACTTACTATCTCACGATCTTATCAGTAGCTGATTACGCGTTGTAGTATCATTTTATTAGGTAAATATGACACAAGCTAGTTTCGTCTCACAGAAACTGAATATCATTTTATTAGATCTATTACGATCTAATCTACTTTATCACTGCGCGATTCAACACCCGCGAGTCGCCTATACACTCATTTCATTAGGAGAATTGGACAGTGATGGCTACCACATGGAGTTACATGACAGGCACTTGAGCATCCTTGCCAGGAGGTACCCGCACCACGTGCATACCATGCAGTGCACATGGCCTATATCATGTCGAGCAACATGCAGAATATGCACATGCAGTCGAGCTCTCCCTCATGGAATTACACAGGTGCCTCGGTCACATCGCCCCCTCTAGCGCATGTAAGCTCATCCAAACCGGAGCCGTCAGTGGCATCACTGTCGATCCCACTTCAAAGGAGAGTGATTGCGATGCATGCATATATGCTCGTGCTACTCGCCTCCCAATTCTGAAAGTGCGCCGGAGTCCACCCGCTCAACACTTCAGCGAGGAAATACACAGCAACCTGTGGGGACCGGCGTCCATCGCAATGCACCAAGGGCACAAGCACTTCATCACTTTCACAGACAGCTCGACTCGCTACACTATAGCATTCCTCCTCACAAAGAAGTCTGAAGCGCTCGAAAAATACAAGGCATTTGAAGCCTGGGCAATTTCTCAAGGGCATTGCAAGGCCATCAAAGTGCTTCGCTCCGACCGTGGGGGTGAATACCTGAGCGGCAACTTTGACAAACACCTGGCTGCAGCTGGCACCATGCACCGCCTCACCACGCACAACACGCTGCAACACAATGGCATCGCAGAGCGCCTTAATAGGACTCTCCTCGAGCGCTTGCGTGCCCTCTCCTACGGAAGCGGACTTCCGAAGTCGCTCTGGGGTGAGGTGCTGCAGCATGCTGTGTGGCTCAAAAACCAAACCGCCACACGCATATTAGATGGCAAGACACCGTATGAGGCCCTACGCAAGGAGCCGCCAGATCTGTCTGGCCTGCACCGGTGGGGATGCAGTGTCTGGGTGCACACTGGGAACACAGGCTCTAAGTTGAACCCAAGAGCACGCGAGGGCAAATGGCTGGGCATTGACACTGACTCACATGCTCACAGGGTCTACTGCCTGAAAACCCACACAGTCAGCGTTGAATGGGATGTATATTTTGCGTCGAACGTGCCGCTCAAGGGGGAGCAGCCCATTGCAGTACCAACAATGGGTAGCGAGCGGCCTGCTGACAAACCAGACTTACACGAGGTGCCTGAGCCACCTACTCACTCTGACCACTCCGAATCAGATGTAGACCTAGACCACCCAAATACACTCCTTGCACCCAAAATGCCTGAAGTACAGGAAGTACCCCATGCACCAAACCAGTACCCAGTCTCTGAGGACGAAGTCGAGACCACCCTCAGCAATGCCCCATGACGCTCCACCCGGCTATGCAAGCCATTGCGAATTGTGCACAACCTTCAAGCTGGTGAAGGCGTCACTTCTCCATGCCAGAGCACCCCACGCATCCCACATGGTATCCGTTTGCCCAGGCCGCCCGACACGGAGGAAGCAGGGGGAGCATGGTCTGTCAATGACAGCCTGCCCACACTCCTCGAAGATTTCGCTGGCCTTGAGCACACCTTCGCAACCATGATAGCTGACGCCGAAGCGATAGAGCCCCGCTTGCTTGCCGAAGCCAAATGCAGACCAGACTGGCCCCTCTGGGAGAAAGCCATTGAGGAAGAGCTCACCACACTTAAGATCGCAGGCACCTGGCGCCTCAAAGAACCCCTAGCCGGAGCGAACATCATTGGCTCTAAGTGGGTATTCAAAGCCAAAAAGGATGCAGCCAGCAATGTTGCGCGCTACAAGGCATGCCTTGTTGCCCAGGGTTTTAGCCAAATCGGAGGTGTTGACTATGACGACACATACGCTCCTGTAGCATGCCTAGCATCATCGCATGCAATCATAGCCATGGCTAACCGCCTTCATTTGGAGCTTCATCAGATAGATATCAAAGGCGCATATCTAAACAGTGTGCTCAACGATACTGAAGTGCTCTTCATGCAGCATCCACCTGGGTACCGAGACCCGAAGGCGGGCACGCAAGTGCTACGCCTCGTCAAAACACTTTATGGACTGAAGCAGTCTGGCAGGAGATGGTATCAGAAACTCTCCTCCATATTCACATCCCTACAGTTCAAACAGTGCTCCATCGACCAGGCCGTCTTCTTCAAGTCTGAAGGTCACGCACGCGACATTACAGTCATCGCTGTGCATGTCGACGATTGCACAATCGCAGCGAGCAATGCGCAACTTGTGGACAATCTCAAGGCCGGCCTGTGCAAGCATGTCGAGGTCACGGACCTCAGAGAGCTTCATTGGATGCTAGGCATAGAAGTCCAGCGTGATCGCGCAGGAGGCACCGTACACCTCTCCCAGCAGGCATACATTGACGCCATCCTCCGCCGTTACAACTTGGATGAGCTCAAACCACTTTCTACACCCATGGATATCCAGGTGCACCTCACAAGTGAGCAGTCCCCCTCTAGCGCAGCAGAACATGCCGCCATGTGTGATGCACCATACCGAGAGGCTGTCGGAGCCCTCAACTGGGCTGCACTTTCAACGCGTCCGGACATAGCATTTGCCGTCGCAACTGTTGCCCGTTTTGCCTCTAACCCAGGACCAGCCCACTGGCAGGCCGTCAAACGGATTTTCCGCTACTTAGCTGGCACACGCGACCTGTGGCTCACCTATGGCGAGACCAAACACGTTCTTGTGGGATATGCGGACGCTGATGGCAGCATGGCTGAGGATCAGCGCGCCATCTCAGGTTACGCCTTCCTCATTGATGGTGGCACCGTCTCATGGTCTTCGAAGCGCCAGGAGATCATTTCCCTTTCAACCACAGAGAGTGAATATATTGCAGCCACACATGGGATGAAGGAAGCGCTCTGGCTGTGCAGCCTTCTCTCAGAAGTCTTCGGGCCTCTCTCCAACCCTACCACCCTTTTCTCTGACAACCAATCCGCCATCGCGCTCACGCGCGATCACCAGTACCACACCTGGACCAAACACATTGATGTCCGGTACCACTGGATCCGGTGGGTCATCGAGCAAGGGTCCATGCGGCTAGTATACTGCCTGACGGACGACATGCTCGCCGAAGCGCTCACTAAGGTGCTCCCCTCGGTGAAAGTCAAGCACTTTGCGTCAGGACTTGGCCTGTTCACAAAGCGAGGGGGAGTGTTGTGATTCCCGAGTGCAAGTGAGCTCAATTGCGAGCACACAAGGCCAAGTGAGGGATCCCCTCACTCGACATTCATACCCAGTGGAAGTTTAGAGTGTTTGAGTAGAGCTGGTTAAATTAAACCTGCTCTGGACCTGACCTAGCATATTGCAGTAGATGTCAATTGGCTCGACATTTGTTCCGTCCTTTTGAATAAGTTCCTGTTCAGTTCCTACCTACTTAAAGGAGTAGATAGTTTACTTTTGTCCCTCAGTGATCACTCACGTATGCAAGTCACTGAGGTGCATCCCCACTTACTTACCATTCCTTACGTTCTATAAAGCTCATACCTGAATAGTGCAGTTGTTACATTACTCAGGTGAATATATCTTTTAGTGATTGCTCACGTATGTGAGTCACTGAGTGCAGTTGTTACATTACTCAGCGATTCTCATGTGTGTGAATGTGCAGGCCTTCCCTCGGACGCTGCACTCACTCACTCAACCAACTGCCCCATATCCTCAATAGATAAGAGATTTGTCACACTATAGTCTTCTCTACCAGTTGGCCGATATCGTATATGACCGAGCGCATGATCCGGAGGCAGGTGTTAAGGGTATGGGAAAGAGGTGGTCTAGAACGCGCGACGTGGTATGCGCTCAGTTGGTAACGGGGTTGGTATACCATGGCCGGCAGCAAACACGAGAGGGGAGACGTTGGTGGCGACATCGGGGCCATTAGGCCGTCGGCGGCAAGCCTAGTCCAGTCCAGAGGAGAAAGAAAGAAAGGATCCAAAAGTGGTAAAGACGTACGCAGAGTTGAGTCAGAGAGGCGGGTATGTACAAACGAGATAGTTTCGAACGCCATCGGAAGACGACGAGTGCAGAGGCTGGTGAAGATTATGAAGCTGTGGTGGAGGTCCGAGGGCATGACAATTAGTACGCGGGAGCTGGGAGCGGGACTAGTAACATGTGCAGGGGACTGCCAGTGGAGGGTACAGAATTGTCTCTTGATCATTCTGTTGGCTCGCTTTTTGAGCTTTTAAAGTACACCTTCACACCTACGATACTTGTAAGTACTAGTTGTAAAGTTTTGCTATGTAGTAAAAAATTTCTTGAGTCAAGTAAGCCAATATTGCCTTTGTGGCCTTTAGCTGCAGTGATGAGCTTGCACTCTTGGTGAGCTCCACAGTGTCCTTGAGACATTTTGCTTGGGCCTGTATCTGAGACATTTAAGTAAAACTTCTTTTTGGCTTTTTAACTTTTAGCACACATGATCGGAAATGAATGAGATGGATGTGGGATCAAGGTAAAGAGTTGTTCAGAGCAACTTTCCCCCACAAAGGGGGAGGGTTCCAAAAAATTTATTCTGGGCCCTTTCAGGTCCTGAGGTGTAGCACATCACACCGTGAGGGCGCTTCACATGTCTTTGCCTTTGGTGGAGTAAAATCCACCAGCCACAAGCCATTGAATGGCTTACCTTGGCTCAGAAATGGCTCTGGCTCAGCTCAAAACAGTTTTGAGCTGAGCCAGCAACAGCACCAAGTTAACCTTTGAATACTGTCACCAACCCACCAACTGTGCAGCTTACTTAAGGTACCTAGCAATTGGTCAGTCACAATTAGTCGCAAGACACATAATGAAAACCTTGAAGCACCATTTGAACCTTACATTGTTGATGAGACAGGTAAAAACACTGCAATTGGTGGTTTGGGGGGGGGGGGGGCAAGGAAAAAAGACAATGTAACATTGTGTGCATACAGGAATTAACTAAACACTCAATGAGCAAGGTCCAGGATGACCAACACACCGCCCAGCCAGCCCTGCCCATCATGCCCTGCTCGATCTTGAAAATCATCTCCCTTGAAGGATGACACATGCTCATCAAGCACAAAAAATCCCTCCACACTGAAAGATGCCTGTTGTCATGTGAGGCAGACCTTCATGGCTGTATCAATGCCATGGTCCTAGCTGTGCTGTCTCTGTGAGAAAGGGGTAAGAAAAGTGAGCACAGAAAAAAACTTGAATGAAATGTGCACGGAGTGCCATCATTGCAGTGGAGGTCATGACCATCATGTTGTGATTAGGAGTGGGGACCTGCACCAGCTTGTGCACCACATCAACACCCAGCTGTCCTCACCCACCTCCTCCTTGTTGGTGGCCTTGCAGAACAAAAATGGGTCATTGGGGGACAGTGATGCTGCAGGCATGCCAGACTCCTGGTCTGATGGCATACTGGACATCATTGCTGTGCTTGGGGAAGGGGCAAGCAGCGTGGTGGAGGCAGTGCAGGACAAGTGGACAGGCCACCGGTTCCTGCACAAGACAATCATCACACACGAGGGCCTGCTGAAGCAGCTTGTGCGCAAGCTTGTGTTCCTCTCTGGCCTCAGGCACATGAACATGTCCATTTTTACAGTGTGTACATGTCGCCATTGAACAGCGAGGTCAAGCTGATGATGGAGCTGTGCAAGGGAAAGAGCCTGGCCACCATCGGGGAGCAGATCTGATGGAGGAAGGGCTGCATGGGAGAGAAGGTTGTGCGAGTGTTGGCAGAGGAAGTGTGTGGCCTGGCCTACTTGCACTTTAAGAAGGTCATCCATCAGGACATCAAGCCATTGAACATCTTCCCTTCATGACAGGGCACAGTCAAGCTTTGTGATTTTGGTGTTTCCAGTGAGCTCATTGGCTCCTGCACAGGCACCTTCATGGGGACAACAAAGTAGATGGTGGCGCAAATAGTTGCTGTGAGATCCTGCACTTGGCTGATTGCTTGCCGTCTGGCCACCCTAGCCCAAACACATCATGGGGAGGGAGTACACCATCTATGCAGATGTATGGTTGATGGAGCTTGAGGATGAGGATGGCTTAGAGACATGTGATTAGCCAAGGATGCCGATTTGAAGCACCCACTTGAACTCTACCATTCTGTGTGACATCTCTCCAAAAACATGAGAAAGGGGAAAACATCAAATGGGTATATTCTGACAAAAAAAAAACATGGCTGGATTCACATTAATCACTACTTTTACCCCCCATTTGAAAGAAATCAAGATCATCATTTTCAGTGTGTCTACAAATTCTGACCAAGTGCTAGGTACCTTAAGTAAGCTGCACGGTTGGTGGGTTGGTGACAGTACACCACTGTTTACCTTTGAAAGTTCATGTGAGTTTACATCTGTGTTTGAAACAATTGTGCATTGATGGGAATTGCCTTAAGGAGCCAAGTTGGTGGGGCACTTGCCATTTCTGGAACATGACAAAATATGCAAAAATATGTCAACCGTTGTTTGCATATCACGTGGTTGCGTCACGACCTGCTGGGTTGTAAACCTGATGTACAATCCCACTTATGCCGCTGGCTCGTGGGTAAATCCAGACGATCACCTTTCTCCAGGACGCTACTCACATCCTCACTGAGCTTTCGCCTGTACGTCGACCGAGTGTCACCGTGACCATGTCTGAAGTGAGTAAGCTTCACAAATCCGTTATCACGTCTCATTACTCACTAGCTTCGACAAGTTATTATTGCCTTGCGCCAACCGCTCGTCGACCACGATTGGTGGTCCCTCACAAACGTCGTTGGAAGCAAGTCCCTGTGAACATCGCCAGGGTGTGTCGTTTTTTATCAGTGTCCGTAACGACCACTGACCAGTCGATTCTAGACCCAGTGACAATCAACACGCTCCCTGATGATGTCCTAGTGGATATATTCCATTTCTATGTGATTATGGAACACTGGCTCATAAGGACGAACGAATGGCATACACTGGTCCATGTGTGTCAAAGATGGCGACATGTCGTGTTTGCATCGCCACGTCGCCTGAACCTGCAACTTGCGTACACAGGGAATAGACCGATGTCTGAGATGCTGGACGTCTGGCCAGTCTTGCCTGTGGTGATAAAATGTGGTCACCCCTTCTCGTACTCCTGGAAAAACGTAGCCGTTGCCCTCGAATCTGTGCACCGCCATCGCATATGTCAAATCCACTTGTGGTATATTCCAACATCAGAACGGGAAAGATTCGCAGCAGCGATGCAGAAACCATTCCCGGAGCTGACATGTCTGCGGTTTTTAGCAGAAGACAACGCTGTGACGTCCCTTCCGGATTCGTTCTTGGGCGGATCCGCCCCACTTCTGCGACAACTCTGGTTGGACAGTTGTTCGTTTCCAGGAATTTCTAAACTACTCTTGTCCTCCAAACAACTTGTCGTTCTTCACCTTTGGAATATTCCCAACTCTTATTACATTTCTCCCCAGGATTTGGTCGCCGCCCTGTCGGTTTTGTCCAGACTCGAAACCCTTCGCCTTGGATTCCGAAAGCCTCTATATCCGGCAAGTCGACCTCGACCTCCGCTCACACGCTCTGTCCTCCCCGCTCTCACTTTTCTTGAGTTCCACGGCGTTCACGAGTACTTGGAGGACTTAGTGGCCCAAATCGAGACTCCCCTTCTCACCAGACTCACAATAACATTCCTCATGGACATCGACTTTGTCCTCCCACAACTCCACAGGTTGATCAGTCAAGTAGAATCGTTCAATTCTTGTGACAGAGCAATCGTGTACACTTCCGACAGTGCAATTCGATTCGATATTTCCACACGCAATCAGCTTTGGGAGTGGGAGCTGTCGTTAAAAATCAGGCGCAGAGAATTGGATTGGCAGCTTGCATCGCTTGCCCAGGTTTGCAGCTCCCTCTTTCCCTTTCTCTCCACTTTTGTACGGCTCGACATCGTAGATGATCAAGATCCTCAACCACGCTGGATACATAACATGGAAACCACACAATGGCTGGAACTCCTGGCCCCGTTCACTGCTATGAAGGATCTGCGCCTAACCCAACAGGTTGCGCCAAATGTCTGCCAAGCGCTGGAAGAGCTCGCGGGAGAAAGAGTAACAGAAGTCTTACCCGCGCTCCAGAACATTTTCTTCAGGGACCGCAAGCCATTTGAATCAGTTCCGAAATATATTGGAGGATTCGTCGCCGCGCGAAACCTCTCTGGTCACCCCGTGGCTGTCCACCGTTGGGAATACTGGACCTAGGCGGGATTGAGGAGTTCTTCTGCTCCCCATGTAATTAGCCTCTGATATCATTTGCCTTCTGTGCGATCTGTTATTACCTGGCTCCAAGCACCCTTGTTGCTGTACCAATACTCAGATCTCATCTTTTGAATCCAATGCAGAACACGGTTCTCGTCATATGGAAAACTCAGTTGAGGTTTCTTCCAATTGCGCACTCATACTCACTTTCCCTTGCTCATTCTAAACGATGTCACGCGGTTCTTGAGACACCCACACACCTAAGGACGCTGGATCGAATACCAATGCACGTGTGATCGTACATCAACGTCGATATCTCCATGCGATACCCGAGGAACAATGAACGAGAAGGACACAAACTACATCAAATGAATCGGTTCTGCTTCCGCCCATGATATATGATATTCCGTCCACAGTCGGTCCACGAACAAGAGATCCTTCTATCGACGAACCTACCACAAACAGCAAGAGACAAGAAAATGGAGCGTAAATGAAGGCCCAACACATGGAGAGAGGACCTCCCTGATAAGCTCGGTTTGGTTTCTCGTCGGTAACGACGTGGTATCGTTCGACTGCGAGTGCGAATGCATGGCCTCGACGCAGCGCTTGCTGCACTTGCTAACCGCTGCGCCGTTAGCCTGCGTTTTGTTGGATGATGAGACTGCCATGGATCCGTTCACTGTAGGTTTCGACTTTGCCTTGAGTTGTACACTACTGTTGCCGATCCTCGACGATTCGGGAGTTTCACTAGCGCAGATGTTATGTTGGATTCATTGGCTTTGGGAGTACGTGCCCGTGGCAAAGGCGACGTGGGCAACCCACTCCCAGACATCACCCTACGAGCTGGGACAGATGACGGCCGCTGCAATGCCGTGTGTTGTGTGAGCCGCATCAATAGGTCCCATGAACGTTAGGGTCCTTTGCTCAATCCTCCTTCGCACCGTTGTTGATTTTCTGCCGTCGTCGTTCAAATGCGCTGACGGCGCTAAGTCCTCATGATGGAGGGGTACCAGCGCATGGGATGCAGGGGAGGTGACCCTGCTAGGGTGAGGTATCGTCATGACGGTGGCCGGGTTGGTAACCGCTACACAAGAGCGGTCCATCGCTGCCTCCGACCAAGGTCGTAGAATGGAGCAGGACGATCGATCCGCCCAGCCAAGCGAGCAGCAAGCTCGGAACGCGGGTAACGCTCTGGCCAGGGATACGCCACATCCAGAACCTCGCTGTGCGCCGCACGCCGTACAACTGCACAAGAACGGCACCCCACAACCGCACATATGAAGAACCGGTCATGGTCAGGACGGTAGCGCGTCCCTCCACAAGTGGTCCGAGCGATTACCTTGTGCGCAGTACCCGAACCTCGGCTGTCCATGAAAGGGTATGCGAGCATGCCCACCGCGATGGAGGTACCAGCTGCGAGTGCGTGCAAGTACAGTCCCTGAATGGAATACAATGACGACAAATGAAGGGCGTGAGAAGGGGCTTGGGGATAAGCAAAGGACACGCACCAACTCCAATTTCTCTTCCTGTGCAAGTCAAAGGCGGCGTCGCTGTCCGTGAGCTTCGCGTACCGCATGACAAGCGCGCCGGATGGAATGCGTGCATCAGGGCGAAGAATCGTGAGCACTGGCACGGGGAGTGCGTTGTGGGAGGGAAGGGGAAAGGGGAAGTCGACAAGAGGCGAGGTCGAGCGTGTCGTAACCACCATGCTCGCCCTCAATCGCCGACTCTGTATGTTACGGACTTCACCCACTCTGTTCATCGGAGAATGTGTCGAGTGCAAATAGGAATGCAAGATATATACGAATTCAGAGGCAGAGGGGCGGAGAGCAGCCGCCGAAATCACCGCCAACTGGCACTCCTTGCGGTCCCAAGCGTCTCTAAGCGAGGTTCAGATGATCCATGGCGCTCTTAGCGCGTTTATCCATGCTGTGCGATGTTACAAACTTGTCGCAGTCTTGTGCTTCGCTCACGAGGCCAACTGCGGTGTAAATGTCAGGCGTGGGTGACGAGCGCTCCTTCATCGCACTTATCTTGTATTAGTGCTGTGCTGTGATCGGTGGCGTAGTCCTCGCTCCCAAACGCTACATCCTCATCGACGAGCTTTCGCCTGTACCGTGACGTCAAGCGAGTATCACCATGCTCGAAGTCAGTAAGCTTCACATAGTCGTCGTCTTTGGCCTCTCCGTTATCTCCTCACCTCACTCACTGGCTTTGTCCAGTCGTTATCGCTTTGCGCCGCCCGTTCCTTGACTACGATCGGTGGTCCCTCCCGAGTCTCGTTGAAAGCAGGTCCTAGCCAGGGTGTGTCTTTGTTATTCAGTGTCCATAACGACCACTGACCAGTCGATTCTAGACCCAGTGACAATCAACACGCTCCCCGATGATGTCCTAGTGGATATATTCCATTTCTATGTGGATGACTGGGACATAGGGACAAACGGATGGCACACACTGGTCCATGTATGTCAAAGATGGCGATATGTCGTGTTTGCATCTCCACGTCGCCTGAACCTGCGTCTTTGGTACACAGGAAAGAGACCGATGGCTGAGATGCTGGACGTCTGGCCAGTCTTGCCTGTGGTGATAAGACGTGGTTTCAACTTCTCGTACTCCTGGGAAAACTTAGTTGGTGCCCTCGAGTCGGAGCACCGCCATCGCATATGTAAAATCCACTTGAGCCAGATTCCAGCATCACATTGGGGAAGATCGGCAGCAGCGATTCAGAAACCATTCCCGGAGCTGACATATCTCTGGTTTTCGCCGGAAGACAACACTGCGACGTCCATCCCGAATCCGTTAGGCGGATCCGCCCCACTTCTGCAAGAGCTCAGGTTGTTCAATTGTCCGTTTCAAGGACCGTCGAAACTACTTTTGTCTGCCAAACAACTTGTTCATCTTTCCTTTTGGGATATTCCCGATTCCGGTTATATTTCGCCCCAGGATTTGGGAACCGCCCTGTCGGTCTTGTCCAGACTTGAATCCCTTGACCTTCGATTCCGATACCCTCGATTTCCGGCAAGTCGACCTCGACCTCCGCTCACACGCTCTGTCCTCCCCGCTCTCGCCCGATTTGAGTTCAAAGGCGTACAGGAGTACTTGGAGGACCTACTGGCCCAAATCGAGGTTCCCTTTCTTGACACACTCCGGATAAACTTCTTCATGGACCCCGAATTTGTCCTCCCACAACTCCACCGGTTGATCAGTCACGCAAAATCGTTCGAGACATGCGACAAGGCAACTGTGCACACTGTCCGTTCCTGGAATGCAATGCCATTTTCCATCTGCCTCTTCCGAACCTTTCTCTCGTTCAAAATCAGCTGCAGAGTGTCAGATTCGCACCTTGCATCGCTGACCCAGGTCTGCAGCTCAACCTTTCCCCTCCTCTCCAATCTGATACAACTCGAGATCGTGGATGATGTTCGTCAATCACGCTGGTCACATGACATGGAAACTACACAATGGCTGGAACTCCTGGACCCGTTCATTGCTGTGAAGGATCTGCGCTTATGCTGTCGAGTGGCGCCACATGTCTGCCGAGCGCTCGCGAAAAAAGGACTAAGAGACGTCTTACCCGCGCTACAGAACATTTACTTGAGCGGTCTCGGGCCATTGAAATCCGTTCCGAAATATATGGAGGGATTCGTCGCCGCGCGAAAATTCTATGGTCACCCTGTGGCTGTCCACCGTTGGAAATAGGACCCGTCGATGAGGTCTTTGTGATCCCCACCTCATTAGCATCGGATACCATTTACCTTCTGTGCCATTGTCATTATCTGACTCCGAGCTCGGACCGATCGCCAGTCCAGAGCCCATGGCCACGCGTCGACCCGCGTTCATCGACTTTCTCTTTCCCTTGTGTCCATTCCGCATTCATATATATATACCCCCGGTCACCACGCCCTGCCACGACCGTCTTTCAGCGTGCGCACACGCCCCGGCTCACCTGACGCGCTCGCGTCTCATTCATCGCATCGCCCCAGCTTCGAGGACTCGCAGTTGGATCGGAATCAGTGATCTCTTTGTTATGGGATCCTATTTCTCTTTGTCCCTTATACTATAACTTCCAAAGCCGTTTGCTCTGTCATCGGATCGGCCTTCCATTACGATAGTCTTCCATACGCATTTCTCCCCTCGGAACGTTATCTACCACTGCACAAATACGTCCCCGAAAGAGACACGTTCCTGGGCATCAGGCTGCACTGTATGTCATCAATTTAACTACTTAAAACTGGAAGTTGTGTCTCATGGCTGAGATTGCACGGCAGTCTCGGAGCGAGACGCTTGTGCCCGCCCACGCTCAACGACAAGGGAGCGATGGAGCCCTGTCTCGGACAGCTCGAGTCTCTGAGATCCGAAGTGCGAGAACAGACGGCAGGGTAGCGTGCTAACGGACCGGAAGTTACGGCTGCGGACCGTTGATGGTCGTCATCGCACAATCATCACGAAGTACTCGTTCTCATTTCTGCAATCGTCGGGGCCCTTGCAAGTCCTGCACAGGATGTGCTGGCACCCTCAGAACATCTTCCCCTCGTGATTTGGCACGGGCTAGGTGTGTACTGCTCTACTCCCCACGTGTGTTGATGAACCCGTCTTGCGGGTGACTCGTATGACTCGCGCGGCATTCTGAAATTTCAGTGATCAATCGAGGAGATGCCCCGGATATTCATACACTCAATTATTCATCGACCCGAACTCGAAGGAGGATCGACGGGCTCCTTATGTGCGTCCTGAGCGCTTTCCCCATGTCCACTCACCATGCTTCAGTTCTGTCCGTACTTACACGCAAAATCTTAAACAGTACGGGAACGTCGATGACGATGTGGAACTCGTCGCCGAGAAATTGAAACACTTGCGCCGCCTATCGAGTGGGTTCGACGCAATCGGGTTGTCTCAGCGTTCGTATTATAAGCTTCCTCGTTGCTAATGATCCCACCATTCGCCATGAGGGCAGTTTCTGATCGCTACAATGACTGCAATCTCATCACCTTCAGCACATGGACGTAGCTGACATACCGCGTGTATACAACGAGTTGGGCCTGGAGAACCTCGTTCAGGTCACGTGTCTCCTCTCCCTTCCACCTCTGCCAATCGCTTGGCAAGCCTCCTCTTCTCGATCCGTCCATTCACACACTCTCGTCGGACCGCTTGGTCGTGGCAAAGGAGAGCGCCAGACACAGAAGAGGCTTCCTCTCGCTGATTGCCATTCTGAGGAGAGGAACGAGCGCGGCGGATCACCGGCGATACTTCGGCCGATTATCCTCCCTTCGTTTTTACTTGCACTTCCCCGGTATGGAAGAGAACTATCCAGCGAGGATCCCTCTCTCACGGCTTGCGACGACCATGTCTTTTTAGAATCTCGATATCTCATTACTCGTCCAAGAGGACATGATGTGTCCAACCGGTTGAAATCGACAATGATAATAATGGCATTGACAGATGAAGTGAATCGGTCTCATCATAATTTCTGGTCGGGGCGTCCAAATTTGGTCCAGAGTTGGAGGTGTGGACATTCAAGCTATTCAAGCTTCGATCCTTGCCACGGTCGCAATACGCTGGATGAGATTCACTGCGGCGGTTGGCGTGGATTCCCAGCTCTGCAGAGGAGGTAAAGATGGTGACGATAACAGGCACCAGGCACATCGACAACTCGCCATTCGCCTCGCCCTCGTCACATCGTTTCCCTTCACGCGCTTCCGCCTTCTTTCATCAACTTTCCATCGCCATCTCGCCACCTCGCCCGGTCTCGACCAGGCCTTTCACAACTTTGCTATGCCCCGCCCCCCTAGAGCGCCACTCTCAATCACTTCCTCGACGCTTCACCTCATTGTTCGACTCTGTCTCGTTCTGTCACTTTTTCTGTCACCTCTAGTTCCTTCATGATGTATATCAATTCCCTCGATACACTCTGAATTACAGATCTCAGCGTGTTTTCTACCAATTTCGTCTGCCTTTTTGAAGCCGTCCTTTGACAGATGTCGTCCTTCGTCTCACGAGCGCGTCGCGTCCGCGGTCTTGTAGGGCTTGCCTTACTGATTCTCCTTGGTCACTCTGCCCTTGGACTTACCCCAATGAACTCAGCGTGCCCGGTTCCGGCTCGCTACAATCAGCTATGACCGTTACATTGCTTGGAACGAAAAGCCGGGTGGAGACTATCCAGGGACGTGCGAGCTAATACGCGGCATGGCATGGTTGCAAGTTGGCCTTATGATAACCATCGAACGGGAGGATCAACACTAAGGCGAATCAGATCTCCATCACCGAAAGTGATCTCAGTTGAGGCCACCACGATAAGCTAGAAAGGCGAAATTGCGAATGTGTCCAGCCAACCCCAACAACTCTTACCGCGGCCGGTGGCAGTCCTCGTCCAGGGAGGCCATGTCCATCTCCAACTCAATGCGCCTACTCCACGTACTCGTTGTTCGCTTTGTGCCACTCTTCCAGTGATAAATCAGGGTCTCCTTAAAAACGATCTTCTTGTCCTTGGGCAGGCGCACCCACGCTGGTGCCGAATTCTGTAGAAACTGTGGGGTTTAACGAGAGTGGGAGAAATGACAGTTTTTGTGAGTGAGTGCCGCGTCCGAAGGGAGGCCTACATGTTCGCACTCGCGAGGGTCGCTGAATAAGCAATGACTGTGCTCAGTGACTCGCGTGCGTAAGCGATCACTAAAGATATATTACCTGAATAAGCAATGACTGTGCTATCCAGGTATGAGCTCTTATGGAACGTAAGAAAAGGGTAGCTAAAAAGAACGTACCTCAGTGACTCGCGCGCGTAAGCGATCACTGAGGGAAGGTAAGTATTTTGTCTACTCATATAAGTAGGAAACAGGTGAGGATTCTGTAAGTCCGCGGATGAAGGGTATGCAAGAAACGGGACAATGATTGAGCCAATAGACATCCAGACTAGTTAATTAGTCTAGGTACTAATTGTTGTAAATAGCTAGATCCACTTAGGGTGGCCTAATGGCACGGGTATATGTATCGACTGAGGGGACAACTCACTTGTTCTCGTGCGCTCGCGATCGAGTTCACTTGCGCTCAGGAATTTTACAACACTCCCCCTCACTGTGTGGACAGGCCGAGTCCTGACGCAAAGTGTTTGACCTTCACAGAAGGGAGCGCCTTGGTGAGCGCGTCGGCGAGCATGTCATCTGTTGGGCAATACACAAGTCGCGCAGAGCCTTGCTCGATGACCCATTGAATCCAGTGGTACCGGACGTCGATGTGTTTGGTCCAGGCGTAATACTGATGGTCGCGCGCAAGCGCGATAGCTGACTGATTGTCGGAGAAAAGGGTGGTGGCGTTAGAGAGGGGCCCAAAGACTTCTGAGATAAGGCTGCGCAGCCATAGCGCTTCCTTCATCCCGTGAGTGGCCGCAACGTATTCACTCTCTGTGGTCGAGAGCGAAATGATCTCCTGGCGCTTTGAGGACCAAGAGACAGCACCGCCATCGATGAGGAATGCGTAGCCTGAGATGGCGCGCCGATCCTCGGCCATGCTGCCATCCGCGTCCGCATATCCTTCGAGGATGCGCTTTGTTTCGCCGTAAGTGAGCCACAAGTTGCGTGTGCCAGACAAGTAACGGTAAATTCGCTTGACTGCATGCCAGTGCGCTGGGCCTGGGTTTGTGGCGAACCTGTGCTACAGTGGCCACTGCAAAGGCGATGTCCGGGCGCGTGGAAAGTGCGGCCCAATTGAGGGCGCTGACGGCCTCGCGGTATGGTACATTGCGCATGGCGGCAGACTCAGCCGCGCTTGTTGGCGACTGCTCGCGCGTGAGGCGGGACTGTATGTCCATGGGTGTGGAGAGTGGTTTGAGCTCGTCTAAATGATAGCGACGAAGGATCGAGTCAATATATGCTCAGCTGCGACATGTGGATGGTGCCGCCCGAGCGGTCACGTTGGATCTCAATACCGAGCATCCAATGGAGCTCGCCCAGGTCAGTGACCTCGACGTGCTCACGCAGGCCATCCTTGAATTCAGTCACAAGTTGCTCGCTGCTCGCCGCGATTGTGCAATTGTCAACATGCACGGCGATGACCAGTTATGTCGTGCCCAGCTTGTCTGGACTTGTAAAACACAGCTTGATCAACAGAGCACTGTTTGAAACTGAGTGAGGCAAAAATGGAGGAGAGTTTCTGGTACCAACTGCCTCCCAGATTGTTTGAGCCCATAAAGTGTCTTCACGAGACGTAGGATGCGCGTGCCTGCCCCCGGGTCTCGGTAGCCCGGGGGGTGTTGCATGTATAGAATTTCTTGGTTGTTGAGCACACCGTTAAGGTAGGCCCCTTTGATATCAACCTGGTGGAGCTCAAGATGGAGGCGATTTGCCATGGCTATGATGGTGCACGACGACGCAAGACGGGCTACTGGTGCATAAGTATCATCGTAGTCAATACCTCCGATTTGGCTGAATCCTTGGGCGACAAGCCGCACCTTGTAGCGCGCGATGTTGCTGGCTGCGTCCTTTTTGGCCTTGAAGACCCATTTGGAACCAATGATGTTGGCTCCTGGGGGTGGTTCTTCGAGTCGCCAAGTGCCTGCAGTCTTTAGTGTAGCGAGTTCCTCTTTGATGGCCTGCTCCCAGAGGGGCCAATCAGGCCTCCGCTTCGCTTTGGTGAGCGAGCGAGGCTCCAATGCTTCTGCATCAGGAAGTTGCAGTGGCGAAGGCATGTTCGAGGCCAGCGAAGTCTTCAAGGAGCATGGGCAGGCCATCGGCAACCGACCATGCTCCCCCTGCTTCCTCAGTGTCAAAAGAGCCTGGCAGGCGGATGCCATGCGGTATGTGGGGAACCCCGCGGCATGCGGAAGTAACGCCTTCGCCTGCCTGGAGGTCACGGATGGCGTGTGAGGGTTTGCGAAGGTGGGTGGAGCGTCGAGGGCCATCTGTAAGGCTGGTTTCAACTTCTTCTTCTGATGCTGGATATTGAATTGGTGCAGGCAGGGGTTCAGGCGATTGAGGCGGAATGGGTGACTCTGGTGTGAGGTCAGGGTTGGGGTCAGGTTCCTCTTCAGGATGTTCAGAATGGGTAGGCATTTTGGGGACTTCATGCAGGCTGGGGTCCTCAGCGTGCCGCTCGCTTCCAGCGGTTGGGACCGCGATGCGCTGCTCCCCCTCGAGCGGTGCGCGGGACGAGAAATAGACTTCGCGCTCGACGCTTACAGTTCGAGTGGTGGGCCAATAGATTCTGTGGGCATGTGAATCAGTGTCTACCCCGAGCCATTTGCCTTCGCGTGCTCTAGGGTTCAACTTAGAACCCTTGTTGTTTGTGTGTACCCATACACTGCAGCCCCACCGGTGAAGGCCGGACAAATCCGGCAGTTCCTTATGCAGCGCTTCATATGGTGTTTTGCCGTCTAGTGCGTGGGTGGCAGGTGCGATTCTTGAGCCAGACAGCATGCCGCAGCGCTTCTCCCCATAGAGATTTTGGGAGCCCACTTTCGTGAGAGAGGGCACACATGCGTTCTAGCTGAGTCCTGTTAAGGCACTCTGTGATCCCGTTGTGCTGTGGCGTGTTGTGGGTGGTGAGCCGCCGCGCGGTGCCAGCCGTGGCCAGGTGCTTGTCGAAGGCGCCACTTAAGTACTTGCCTCCGCGGTCGGAGCGGAGCACTTTGATCGCACTGCAATGACCTTGTGACTTTGCCCATGCCTCAAAGGCTCTATACATTTTGAAGGCTTCAGATTTCTTGGTTAACAGGAAGGCAACTGTATAGCGAGTTGCGGAGTCAGTGAATGTAATGAAGTGTCTTCGACCCTGGCGTGTTGCAATGGATGCAGGCCCCCAGAGATCGCTGTTGATCTCTTCCCCAAAATGCTGAGTGGGAGTGCTGCGACGCACTTTCAGTATGGGGAGGCGGGTAGCGTGGGTGAATATACATGCTTCGCAGTCGCTCGGCTTGGATGTAGTGTTGATGGTAATGCCTCGAACTGCTCCTGTTTGAACTAGTTTGAGGGCAATTCTGATTGCAATGTGACCAAGGCGTCTATGTAGCTCCATGACTGAAAGTTCAACAGAGTGAACGTATTCAGTGCTGCGCTCTACACGATATAGTCCGCGTGCGCTGCGGGGTATGTGAGCTACTTGCCCACCTGTCGGAGCGACAATGTCCAAAAATCCATTATGCAGCTCCATGCAATAACCCTCCTGATCTAGGGCTCCGAGCGAAACAAGCGTGTAGGCAACTTTCGGCGTGTGGAGAACTCCTCGAAGTGTTAATGTGTGCCAGCCACCCACATCTGGTACCTGCACGGTTAGTGATCCAACACCGATCGCTTGAAATTGCTGCTGATTTGCGGTGATGAGAGTTACAGGTGGCGAAAGGGGGTGATAGCCAATGAAGTCCCCTCTATAGGGGCTAATATGCTTTGTGGCTCCGGAATCATAGAGCTCGATGCGGGTCTCGCTGCTGTTGACAACAATGGACGCGGCCGTCTGCTGCATCCTTTCAGGTGAGTTCGAAAGCTCCCCCGCAGTTGTACTTTCAACACATGCGTCTCCCTGTAAGGAGCAAGTCAAGTCACTGGGTGAAATGTGAGCAGTGCCGTCTGCCTCCTCAGCCAGCCAAAACCCGTCTGCTTCGACCGCATCATCGGCAACGGCGTTTGCTGACCCGACTGGTTGGGTTTCCGCTTTGGTGGGTGCTGGGGTGCTGCCAGACTTGGGTGCGGGCTGCGCTCCTGCATTCCCCTCCTTCTTCGGGGAGCGGCACTCACGTGCCCAGTGTCCTGGTTTCCCGCAATTGTGGCACTTGCCTCGGCGACGCTTCTTCCTAGTGTCGTCGGACCCATGAGCAGCTAAGGCCTCGTCCAGCTGCTGGTCCCTTCTGCCCAAGCTTTGGCTATGTTGGCCGCGCCCGCGGTGGGTCTTAATTTGATCCGCTTCTTCGCATATAGAGGTGATGAGGGAGTCCATGGAGACTTGGCTAGTAGTGTTGGTAAGTCGCGCCACTGTCATAAGTCTGGATGCGAATCACGCTAGCTCCTTAGGGATGCTGCGAAGGATGGTGCGCTGGTATTCCGCGTCGGAAACACTGACTCCAGATGCATGGAGCTCCTCACGCTTGAAGCGGAGATCTTGTAGGAAGATACGAATGTCCACGCCCTTAGTGCAACGGCTCTCCAAGAAGGCTTGGAGCCGGTTGCTCTGCGCATATTCGCTTTTTAGCTTGTACTCCTGTGAGACTAAGTTCCAGCATGCCTCCGTGGTGTTGAGATGTCCCACGCGTACTGCGACAGCATCGGGGAGACGTTGGCAGAGCAGGAACCGTGCGATGTGGTCATTGCGGTCCCAGGCCTTCACAGCCAGGTCTTCATCGGCAGTTGGACTCTGCGGGTTTGCTGGGGCAGGGCGCGTGGTGGTTCCGTCAAAATACCCCATTCTGTCGGTTGCCTCCATAGCTTGTGTGAAGCGCATGGTGAACACAGCCCAGTTGGAGCCGTTCAGTTCGAGATGAGGGATAATGGCTGGGAGTTGATCAAAAGTCCCAGGTGCAGGCACGGGCAACAGAGTTGTGGGTACAGCTGAGGATGTGGAAGCCATCTGAGGGCCAGGGCCCATAACCTGTAGAAACTGTGGGGTTTAACGAGAGTGGGAGAAACGACAGTTTTTGTGAGTGAGTGCCACGTCCGAAGGGAGGCCTACACATTCGCACTCGCGAGGGTCGCTGAATAAGCAATGACTGTGCTCAGTGACTCGCGCGCATAAGCGATCACTAAAGATATATTACCTGAATAAGCAATGACTGTGCTATCCAGGTATGAGCTCTTATGGAACGTAAGAAAAGGGTAGCTAAAAGAACGTACCTCAGTGACTCACGCGCGTAAGCAATCACTGAGGGAAGGTAAGTATTTTGTCTACTCATATAAGTAGGAAACAGGTGCGGATTCTGTAAGTCCACGGACGAAGGGTATGCAAGAAACGGGACAATGATCGAGCCAATAGACATCCAGACTAGTTAATTAGTCTAGGTACTAATTGTTGTAAATAGCTAGATCCACTTAGGGTGGCCTAATGGCACGGGTATATGTATCGACTGAGGGGACAACTCACTTGTTCTCATGCGCTTGCGATCGAGTTCACTCACGCTCAGGAATTTTACAACAAATTCTTCATGGCCACTGTCTACACACTACAGATCCCCTCCGCATCAAACACAGGTGAGGGAGGCATCAAGCCGATTGGCACGCACCATCTCTTCGGGCGCCTTGAGTTTTGGCTCATCAATCGTGGATGCATAAGGATGCAGCAGCTCTGGCCTATGCGACATCAAAAGACCATGCCATCATTCTAGTCTGTGCACACCAGGTCTCGTCCCACAGCCAGAGCATCGCTGAGCATTTCGAGCAAAAGTGACGTTCCGACTTGGCCCGGCTTCCATGTGGTGTGCCAAGGTCCAACACAGCGTTGTAGATCCTGTTTTCCCCCCACTCTCACCCGACTTGAATTCAAAGGTGTTCACGAGTACTTGGCAGACTTACTGGCCCAAATTGATGCTCCCCTTCTCACCACACTCGGCATAATGTTCTTCATGGACATCAACTTTGTCCTCCCACAACTCCACCAGTTGATCAGTCAAATAGAATCATTCAATTCGTGTGACAGAGCAACCGTGCGCACGTCCTATCTTGGAATTCGGTTCACAATTTCCACAGCCAGACATCAGCCTTGGGAGCTTTTGTTAGAAATCAGGTGCACAGAGTTGGATTGGCAGCAAGAAAAGTGGCTTTTATGAGTTTTTTGGAGTTGGGAACAGAAGCAAAATGTAAATGGAATCATATAGTAAGTGAACCTTGGACTTCAATGGAAATAAAGCACTGCCTATTGGTCTGGCCAATGCATTTGCTCCAGTTTTGGTGCATGCATGCAATTGAGTTGCATGTTTGCATTTTCATTGGATATAGGAGAAGAGAGGCTGATGTGGAATGAAACTTGTCTTTGTGATTTTCAGACATTTCTGATTTCAATCTGTCTGAATGAAACAAAATGTAAAGGGATCAAAAGTAATTTATTCTCCACTGAGGGGGGTGCCGAAATTTGATTTTAGGATCCCGGCCGGGGACGCGCCGTGTTGCGCTGTCACGCTCCTCCGCATGCGCCCTGGCGGCCCGAAACCGCCACCTCTGTTACCTTGAACGGCGTTCAAACCCACTGGCATCCAGTACCGTACAACTCTCTTTCCTCTGACACTGCATACGTGCTATATCCTTTTCTTTAGTCTGGTGTAAGGTGACTTGGTGTGACTACGACGACGAAAGAGAATTCGAACAGTCCTTCCACGCCTCTGAATCCACCTCACCCGCCTCCTCTCTCCTCCTCTCCGCCTCGACCTCACACACAGATCGAAAGCTTTTCGACACTTGCGCCCTCGCTCTCGACAAGTCCGGCACAATCCCAAATGGCCGAAGGGTCTCGTCCGACGCCTCTACACTCGTCGTCTTCCGAAGTCGTTCGAAACCGTTTCGTTTGTGAATACCCGCCTCTCCGACTTGACTCTGCGTACGTTTTTACCACTTTTAGATCCTTTCTTTCTTTCTTTCTTCGCTGGACTGGACTAGGCACGCCGCCGACGGCCAAATGGCCCCGTTGTCGCCACGACCCGCGCCCCTCTCGCGTTCGAGACCTTCTCCTCCGCGTATGTTCCAAATATTTTCAGTCTTTCTTTTTTAGACTATCCCCGCCGGCCATGGTATACCGACCCCGTTACTGAGCGCATACCGCGTCGCGCGTTCTAGAACACCTCATTCCCTTTCCCCTTACACCCGCCTCCGGATCATGCGCTCGGTCGTACTGGTAAAGACTATGTTTTGGTATGTATACAAATTCGTCCTTGTCCTTGGAGATGAGTAGCAGAATATACCGAGGGCTTCAAGCTTTCTTTCCCTCCTTCTCGCCTCGTCTGATCGTTACATTGCATGGAGATATCAATGTAATCGCTGCGATGTATCACACCTGCACTGACATGTACGTATTCATATTCGATTTGATCCTTGTGTGTTAGCGTCTCAAGAAACGTGTGAGACTGTTTAAGGAAGTGAGCATGAATAGACAAAAGACAAGACCTGAGTAATGGTACAGTAACAAGGGTGTTTGGAGTCAGATAACCGCACAGAAGGTAAATGATATCAGATGCTAATTACATGGGGAGCATAAAGAGCTCATCGATCCTGCCCAGATCCTATCTCCAACGGTGGACAGCCACAGGGTGACCAGAGAGTCTCCGCGCAGCGACGAATCCCTCAATTTCCCATGGCAAGAAGTGCCTCAAGAAAATGTTACGCAGAGCGGGTAAGACGTCAGCTCGTCTTTCTTCCGCGAGCTCTGCCAGCGCTTTGCAGACATGTTGCTCAACTTGATCGGATAGACGCAGGTCCTTCACAGCAGTGAACGGGGCCAGAAATTCCACCCATTGAGTGGTTACCATGTTATTTGTCTGGTGTAATAACCAACAATGACCAATGATGTCGAGCTGAACCAATGTGGAGAGGGGAAAGGATGAGCTGCAGACCTGGGCAAGCGATGAAAGCTGCCCATCTGACTGCATGATTTCCAACAACAGCACCGGAAACTGACGTGTTTCTCTAGATATTGCGAATTGAATTGCACTATCGGAAGTGCACACGGTTGCTCTGTCGCATGAATTGAACGACTCTGTCTGACTGATCAGCCGGTGGAGTTGTGGGAGGACAAAGTCGAAGTCCATGAAGAATGTTACGCAGAGTCTGTCGAGAAGGGGAGCCTCGATTTGGGCCACTAAGACTTCCAAGTACGCGTGAACGCCTTTGAAATCAAGTCGGGTGAGAGCGGGGAGGACAGAGCGTGTAAACGGAGGTGGAGGTCGACATCGCGGATGTAGAGGGGATTCGAATCCAAGGCGAAGTATTTCAAGTCTGGAAGAGACCGACAGGGCGGTGACCAAATCTTGGGGAGAAATGTAACCAGAGTTGGGAATATTCCAAAGGGAAAGAACGACAAGTTGATTGGAGGACAAGAGTAGTTTTGGAATTCCTGGAAACGGACAACCGTGCAACCAGAGTTCTCGTAGAAGTGGGGCGGATCCGCCCAAGAACGAATCCGAAAGGGGTGTCACAGTATAGCGTTTTGCCCAAAACAACAGAGATGTCAGTTCCGGATATGGTTTCTGCATCGCTGCTGCCAATTTTTCCAATTCTGATGTTGGAATGGGCCACAAGTCGATTTGACATATGCGGTGGTGATGCTCCGACTCGAGGGCACCAACTAGGTGTTCCCAGGAGTTCAACGAGTCGGGACCATGGCTCATTGCCACAGGCGAGACTGGCCAGACGTCAAGCAGCTCAGATATCGGTCTCTTTCCTGTGTAATCAAGTCGCAGGTTCAGGCGACGTGGCAATGCAAACACGACATGTCGCCATCTTTGACATACATGGACCAGTGTATGCCATTCATTTGTCCCTATGCTCGAGTGATTCACATAGAAATGGAATACTTCCACTAAGACATCATCGGGGAGCGTGTTGATTGTCACCCGGTCTAAAATAGAGTGGTCAGTGGTCGCTATGGACACTGAGCAATGAAGACACACCTTGGCGATGTTCACAAGGACATGCTACCAACCAGGCTCGGCAGGGACCACCGATCGTAGTCGAGGAGCGGGCGGTGCAGGCCAATAATGACCGGATGAAGCCAGTAAGTAATGAGGAGGCGTGATAACGGAGTCGCCGAATAGGACTATGTGAAGGTTAGTCACTTCAGGCATGGTATGTTGACCCTCGCTCGACTTACGGGCGAAAGCTCATCGGTTAGGATTGAGCGTAGTGACTGGGGGTAAGGTGATCGTCCGGAAGTACCCACGGGCTGGTGGCTCTCACCAAATGCAATCCAAGGACTCTCCCCCACACTGACATTTCCAGAAAAGAAAGTAGAACAAATATCAACCAAGTATCATTATAAATCAAGGTCATGTGACATTAGTCTCGTTCCAGACGTTCTATCTCGGACGGGAGAATCCGAGGGAGGTTGAATCGGAGTGCGAAAAATAGATGAAACTGTTTGAGATAGAAGATAGAACGTCTGGTGACTTTCGTATGGGTGGGTGTGGGTAACTGATCATGTGACCTTGTCATGTACTATCTCTATCTACTGTGGGATATTGATGTGTACATTTCTACTCATAGGATCATGTTGGACTTGGACCATCCCATATATCCAGCTCTGAGTCCCAGTCATCAAACTGTGCCTCAGCCAACAATCTGCTATTCTATTCAATATTACCCTCATCCTGTGCAATATGCTGGAGCATATCCAGTACAAGGATATCCACTCTCTCTTTTATTCCATATCATCCTCCCAGCAGTTAGAAATGTGTTTGTGTGGTGAAATTGTTACATGCTGTAAGGTGTGTGAGCCCACTGGCTGGGAAACTCACATGACTTGCACTTGCCCCCTCCTGCATGTCCCTCGCCCATGCGTCCTCCTTCCCACACTTTCATCTTTCTCTCTCCTTCTTGTGTTCCCCTCTTGATGTCATCACTTTGTTCCCCACTCCATGCCCAGGAACTGCAACAATGGCTGAAGTTGATTGCCATTGACATCACTTGCCTTGCTGCCCAATGCCTTGTGCTCTCTCGCCTACATCTATCCCCTGCACCACTAGTCTCCTTTATCCATCTCATGCTTTCCCCCCTTCCTTGTGTTTATGTTCTTGCCCCTCTGGGACTGACTCTCAAGCATCGCCCTCACCTCCGCCACACGTCTACACACAAGACCTGAATGACACACACACATCATCATCATTGCCTTACCAGAGGGCTTGCTGCCCACAGCATCTTGCCCCTACGTCATTGCTGCACCACCCTGTGCTTGCAGACTTGAAGTCAGAGGAACAGGACACCTTTGTATATAAGAACAAGTAATTACCATCTTGAATGTAACAGATTTAGCTCAGGAAATTGAATCATGTTGTCCACACATCCCCTCTTGCACTTGTGTCCAACACATCTAAGTGTTGTGTCCCGGAGCACAACCTTGCTCTTGGTTCCTTCCTGTCCCTACCTGCCCTTGGATCAAAGCTACTGATTGCCCAAAGAAACAAAGGAAGATTGAGGTGTAGCTTATCCATCAGATCAAGAACCTGTAGCACACAATTAAAAATGTTGCTAGAGCCGTCCAAAAATTAGAACCTGTAGCATGTGGTCAGAAATGTCACCAGTATCCTCCAGAAATTGTTGACATTGGTCAGTTTGTCGGATGTGTGGGTCAGATTTTGGGGCTCATTCTGGTGCAGCATCCTCATGTGCTTTGGGGTCAGAATCTGAAGTGTCACCATCAGAAGGGACAGTGGACATTGCAAGCAGCAGGCTGTATGCACAGGTATGCATTGATATACAAGTATGTGGATAGTATGTGACAAGGTCACATGATCAGTTGCCCACACCCACCCATACAAAAGTCACCAGACGGGGGCTCCTTGTTCTGCTACCACCATCAGGTGCAGTTTTCCCATGATGTGAGTCGGGGCAAGGATGGTTTATAACCTTGAATATCCTCAGCCCACCTACCACTCGTGAACTACCCATGAGACTGTACGTGATACCCTGAAGAGCCCAGTGGAAACCAAAATCCACTGATGAGACTATCTGCCCGGAGACCCAACACACAACCTGAGCCCTGTACACATGAACACAACAACCCCCTGCACCTTACCTGCCTGACCCTCTGACTGGGGAACACCTCCCCCCATGCCACCCAACAATCAACGCCCACAACAAACCCCCATGTAAGACACAAACCCCCGACCACACTCCACCTACGCCCCAACTGGACAACTGACACGAATGAGCCACACCAACACTTTATTAAATGCCACCGGATAGTATCACACCCTACCACAACCACCAACACGAGGGAGCAGTAGTAGTGACCCACTGGAGGAATTCTATAAACAGAAGACTAACAAACACAACTACAACCCCCCAACAAGAAAACACCACCACGTGGCCCAACTAGACTCCTCCAAATCTTGATATCTGAATCAGCCCACCTAACCTGGATCCTAAGATGTGAATGAGTGATACAGGGCCTCCAACATGCTGGAGAAATGCCATTAACAGGAGACTGACAACTGACAAACTCAACACAACAAAAATAAAATGTAACCGACACAACAAACTTTTGGTCAAAGCCACCTGGGAAGAAGTCCTGAGGCAAAGCCAGGAACTCCTGAAAGACTGGATGGAAAGATGTGAGGTTTTAGTGGGTATGAGGCTGCTGATAACTCTGGGTTAAAAGCCTCCCCTGAGTCCCACACTATCCCAACACCAGGGATGTGCATAAACTGCATTTCCCCTCACAACCAGACCCTTGCGGCCTGGCTTCAGTGCGCTGGGTAAGGCTAATGGCAAATTTCCTGACACCCAGCAATTATCCTTAGTTTCAGTACAATCTCAGTAGAATAATACTTAGATTACTGGCCTAGGAATAAAATGCTTTCCAAAATAAAAAATAAAAAATAAAAAAAAGTCACCAGACATTCTGTCTTGAACAGTTTCATCTATTTTTCACACTCTGATTCAACCTCTCTTGGATTCTCCCATCTGAGATAGAACGTCTGGAACCAAGACTAATGTGACATGTAGACAAGGTTTTTGCTCACACCTCTCCCCCACTTGACATTTCCATATATAGTAGCTTACAAAGATGTGGTCATGTGATAAATGTGGGCTGATAGTCCCCTTGTTTAAAAGTCCGGTCCATTGGACCAAAAATGGACTGCAGACCCAACTGGACCAGACCAATGGTAATCAGACTTTCAGTTGCCATTGCCCTAAGTTATTCATGCACATGAGTTCATGGTTCATCAACACTGTAACATTTTAATGTTGAAGCAGATGGGTGCAGGTTATGATAACAGTGATAAGATCCTTAAGATCTATCAAAAGATATTTCAGTATTGTGTAAGACAAAACTATAATTCAGTAATACCTATCAAAAGATATCTACAACATGTGATTAGATGCAATAGATAAGATAGGAAACAGTAAGTACTCACTTCAGTATTGTGTAAGACAAAACTGAGCTAATTGAGTGCCTCTTAAATATGCAAGAGCATCTCTAAGCAAAGTAATCATAACTACCAACTTGTATCATAAAGGATCAGTCATTAGTAGCTACCGATTGTCAACAATTCACTTATCATTGTAACTAATGCAGATCTCAGCATATAAGCTGAGCTGGTCTGTGTGATCCAGTGCATGAGCTGGGAGTGCCTGGTCTGTAGGAGTTGATGCATCAACATGCCTTGGCTGTGATTACATCACAATGTCCCAGGGTAGTACACACCAAATCAATGATAATCTCAACATTTAATTAATAGACTGTGCTTAGACCGACCACAACCAGTTGTGGACCAGACATCAGTTCCAGCAAGCCAAGCATGCAAGCAATGATACAGTTGTCTCCCTCTTAACCCATCTCCCACATAACCTGTAACCCCTTATATCCCATACAATTTTGGGAATCCCAACTTGGTATGTGGGCAGATTGGTCCCATAACCCATAGCTCCCTGATAACCCATAACCTATACACTTTAAGAGAGGAAATACCATACATGTTTTGGCAAGGTGAGTATCAAATTACTACATTAGGTTACAGTCATGGACAAGCAAAGTCGACAAATTTAGGAGCGAACTTTTCTGGGCACCACAGGGTATTGGTTATGGTAGTTTAGTGTAAAAACATTAGATCAAGGACAATTAGAACAAGATTCAATGAGTGGATTTCCTGAGGAAGAACTTTTATTTTCAGAGGTCAAAATTTTGGCGGGGATACCAAAAAAATCACAAAAATCACAGCAAAAGCATTAATCAACTCCTTTTGTTGTGCCCTGCCTGCCACCATCAAAAGTTTAGGTGGTGCCACCACAGAAATTAAAAATTAATTGAAATATTGGGAATAATACATGTCACCAATGCCTGGTGGTCACCAGCCAAAGTAAGCTTTTGACTTTTAGCAGTGGGTTGGATGATCAAGAATTGCCATAAAAGGCGATTGGGTCGGCAAGAGAATCAGGGGTTCAATCATGTGTTAAATTACACATATAAGCGAGTTAACAGTAGCATAACTACTTACCTTTTTCCCTATGAAATCACAAACAAATGTTATCCTGTTTCCGATTGGCCGGCGCATCATCTGCCCCATCCGCTCCATCTGCCACTTCCAGCCCGAGCACCCCTTGCATGACACAACATTTAAAGTTCAGGCATGCCCCTTCAAAGATCATTGCCAATTCTGGAAAGAGGGGAGATTTTAATTATGACCAGGAGCATGGCAGATACCCCATGGAATGGCCGACAGCAGCTGATTTCGACACATGGTGCCAGCAGGAAGAACTGGCTCATGCAATTGAATTGATTACATCCAGCACTGAGCATGGGCAGGGATGGACAAAAAAAGTTTTTGTCTGTTCCTGCCAACTATCTGGAGGAGCTTCATGTTATGTAAAGAAGCACCCTGATCGCACACGGAGATCTGAGATCAAGAAGATGGGTTGCCGTTGCCAAATAGTCATCAAATCATACACGGATGCGCCTACCATTCTCAGACAATACGCAAGCGAGCATGACCATGAAATTGGAATTGCTAATCTCGCTTACACACGAATGTCATGCATAGCATGTGATAAAATTAGATCCTTGTTGTCAAGGAAGGTTGATCCACGGGAAATAGTAAGTGTGCATTGAATTTATTTTTAATTGCTAACCTAATGAATTGAAAGGTATGCAATATTCAGGATTCATCACCTGATGGCAGCCAAGACCGATTCATCTTGCTTCGGGATGTGAGCCATATGGCCTGGAAAATTGAAGATAACAATATCAGGCTGCATCCAGAGGATGCCATCTCCACCAGGCTCTGGTTGGACAGATTGAGAGATGAAATATGAATGTATTTTACAAAGATAGGCTGCACAGTGCCCTATCTCAGTCAAATCTGCAGGAGGATGCATATGTGTTATGCATCCAGACCCCTTCCCAAATGGAGGCATTCCGCTGCCTTGGGAACAGCTTCATCAGTATTGACGCAACTCATAATATTACTCAATATCTGGACTTTTTATTATTTACCATGATCGTGCAGGATCACTGGGGACATGGTGCATAATATTTACTAAATGTCAATTTAGCGTGCTTACCTTTTCCAGATAGGTGTGCCTGTTGCCTGGATGCTGGCATCCAATGGAACAACAGACACAATTTCCTTTTTTGTCCATTGGGTCAGGGATGCCAGTCTGGCTATTCGGCTGTCTATTATTATGACAGATCATGATGCCATGCAGATTGCCGCCCTCAAGATTGCTTATCTGGGAAGTCGGATATGGCTTTGCAAATGGCACGTGTTGCGCGCAATGCAATCACACTTCAATACAACCAAATTTCCTGATCTGTGGGATAAGATCAAGAGATGGGTATATACAGATGATCAGGCCAACTTTCTGCAAATCTGGGAGGAGATCTCCACTGATCCTCAGGTCCTACAAAGTTTTGTAAACTACCTTGGGTGTGAATGGATGCCTGTGGTGCATATGTGGTCCATGGTTTTCCGGAAAAATCGGCATATCTTTGAGGAAGGGGACACAAATATGTTGATTGAAGTGTATGTGTTCCAACTGATCTAAAGATAAGATGACTTAATCATTTTTTAGATATCATCACGTCCTCAAATCACACTGGCTTGATGGCAAGCACAATCGGCAGATCAATCAAATCTTATTTGTGCTAGTGCATCGAATGGTGCTGTATTACCAAAACAGGCATGAACGTCAGAAAGTTGGGCTCGATGGTCGGGACCTGGCGGCTGACAGGCGTTGGAAACTTTTCGCCTGTGCTGAGAGCATATCACAAGATTCAATTTTGCAATTTGATGAGATCTGCTTTCACATCGCTTCACAATCCCAGTCTGGTGAGTTTTACTCAATTGATCTGATGAAGTCGACTTGTGATTGCACAGATTATCCATGGATTAGATTCTGCAAACACATTGCAGCAATCTACATCCACTTTCCTCACCTCTGTCCTGAAGAGAGCACCCAAAAAGCTCCCACAGAGAATGCAAATAGATCCCCTGACCCACCATCCCCATCCACCAGGCCAAGGGAGAGCCTAGTATCTCTCTCACAGGAGATCATATCATTATCATGCGATCTTGCATCTAGGCTTGAGGATACTAATCAATCAGCGGAGATCGTTGAGGCTGCCTGGGCTGCCAAATACAGTTTGGCAGCCACAATTAATATAATTCAAGGTTTCAAGGTCTTACCCGATAAGGAGGTAATTGTGCCCAATCAGCATACATGGACAGAGATAGCCAAGCATATGGGTGTCAAATGGGGCCCAAAACAATGGACCAGTCTCCCCGACGTGCAGGGACTTACAGTGCAAAGCATCGGCATTGCTAAGGGAAAGCGCCACCATGTTCATGATGATCTGTACACCAGGGGCAAACAGTCGGGCAAGCGTGCCAAGCCTGATGCAACATCTGCCACCACAAATGTGTGCACACATGCCCTCAGGGAACCACCGTCTCAAACCCCCCTCCCTCGGAACCCCCCTCGGAACCCCCCTCCCTCAGATGCCACCACCTCCCTTGCACCATGTCTTTCTGGACTTGCACTGCCACCAATTCTAGCGGCCTCATCTTCTGCTGATCCTTACAATAGAAAATCTTTATTTGTATTGTAATTTATTTTCAAGATACATAATAAATAAGTCATTAAATAAGTGATTTAGAAAATACTTTGGTGTCATTTACACATGTGATTGAAGCCCCAATTATCTTGCCGACCCAATCACCTTTTATAGTAATTTTTGATCATCTAACCACCACTAAAAGTACGCAACTGCCAAAGTACCAGCACAACATCTCGGGGCTGTGCAACCAAAATCCAACCACAAATGTCACTGCAAACAAAGAGTGGAATCCACTCAATACTTCAGCAGAATCCAATGAGGAGTGTGCAATGGAATTCTGGGACATACCATGACAGTCTAAAGGTTGACTTTGAAAAGGAGCTTTCTGACAATGAAACACACAACAATGACATAGAGGAAATGGTCCAAATGGAACAATGAGTGGGATATAGACCTGGGTCATGTGACACCTGGCCTTCAGGCAAGGCTGATTTTAATGGCAGCCAGGCTTGGTGATGATCCTCATGATGAAGACTGGATACCAGCAAAGCTGAGTGCTAAAAGGAAGAAACAGGAGCAGGAAAAGAAGAGTACATACCAATATTACACTTTCCCATTGAACATCAGCTGATATCTTGGAAAGCCCAACCGAAGATGTATGCAAAAGGACCAGATGTTGCCAGCAAGTCAAAGTGCACACAGGAGCGATATCACAAAACAACATGAACCCAAGGAAAGCTTGATGGCTTTATCAGCATCTATACACAAAACAAGGCATCCCATTCTGAGCCTCTGAGCTCCAAAGATGTTACTCCCCCCTTTTTGGATACCCAGGTTGAGCATCCAGCCATTATTTGCCAAGAAACTACCACCCCACCTCCCCTCACTTTCAACAATGAGCCACAGTTGCCAATGTTGCGCAGCATAGAGCGCAGCTAACAGGCCAAGCAACCCACCTTAGAGGTTGTGCTAATGCTCAAGTGATATTGGGGTGTAGAGCGATGTGTATACTCGTCTACATGTATGGTATTTATACCTCTATGACCCAGGGCTGTTCCTAAGTCCAAAAGAGGTGACTACAGGTGTCCACTATATCGCGCATTAAGTGACGCGTGATGTGGAAACGTTCTAGACGCAGCATAAGGCTGCATCTTGTGATAGATAGCGTAGTATGCGTAACCCTATTGCCATAAGTGCATATACTAAAGTTCTGTCTAACATGTAACATCTATGAGCGGATCTTGAACCTTGTATGAAGGTCTTTGCCTTCTTTGATCCGTTCGGGTTCCGGTTCAACACTCCCCCTTGCTAAGTGCATCGGTAGATGCCATGAGCATTTTCCCACATTCAGGGGTAGAACGTTAGTCCTAGTTGCTCCCTGAATTTGAGGAACTTGACGCGACCAAGGTTCTTGGTGAACATGTCGGCTGGGTTATTAGCCCCTTCAATAAAGAATAGCTCCACCTGTTTATTTTGAATGACTTCACGAATGAAGTGATAGCGCAAATCAATGTGTTTGATGCACTTTTCTTGCACAGGGTTGGAGGCTAAGAATATTGAGCCTTGGTTATCACCGAACAGTGGGATCGGAGCAAGATTAATGCCAAGTTCTGTTAGTAAGGATTTGATCCAAACTAATTGTCTGCTCGTGTCAGAGAGCGACATATACTCGGCTTCTGTGGAGGAGAGTGCGACTGTTTTCTGTGCTCATGAGTTCCACGAAAATATTGCTCCAGCCAGGTTCACCATATAGCCTGTAGTGGACTTCCGATTAGTCGGATCAGAAGCCCAGTCAGAGTCTGCATATGCCATTAGGCCGCCGTTAGATGGTCCATCATAGACCAAGACATAATTGGCGGTTCCCAAGAGGTATCGGCAAATATAGAAAGCATGATTTAAATGATCCTCTGAGGGATTGGCAGCATGTTGCGACAACTTAGTGACCGCAAAGGCTATGTCTGGACGCGTTCCAAGCATTATGTATAGGAGGGATCCTATAACTTGCTGGAATTTTGACCGCAAGGCTGGGTCAGCAGTGGAAGTGTTGGGAGAGGGGTGATAGCCCTCTGGTAACGGAGTAGGAGCAGGGTTTGCGTTAAGCAAGTTGAAACGCTGCAGCACTTTGTTTAGATATTCAGTCTGGTCCAGGTGTATCTGGCTGGACTTGCGTTGAATGCGCATGCGTAGAAATTCTTGGGCATCGCCCAGATCTTGACATTCCCAAAGCTTCATGAAGCGCTCCTTTGTTTTATTGATTTGTTTTTTGTCTGCTCCAAAGAAGAGCACATCATCAACATAGACGATGGCTATGATGCTCTTGTCTTTACTAACAAAGAGCCCAGAGTCAGACATAAGGCGAATAAGGCCGAGCAAGGCCATGGACTTGTCAAGGGCTTTCCACCATGCAAGTGCCGCTTGCTTGAGTCCATATATTGCGCGTTTAAGGCGCATGACTTTACGCTCTTGGCCTTTTATTTTGAAGCCCTCAGGCTGCTCCATATAGAGCTCTTCATCGAGCTCACCATAGAGAAAGGCAGTCTTGACGTCTAGTCTGCTAATGTGCCAGTTTTTGAGCGCTGCGAGCGCAATCATCAGGCAGACTGTCTCAAACCGTACCACGGGTGAGAATATTTCGTCATAGTCAATGCCTTCTACTTGGGAGAAGCCTTTGGCGACTAGTCTGGCTTTTTTACGACCATCAGACTTAAGGTCGAATACCCATCTATTTTTAATTATTTTGCGATCCTTGGGAGGATCGACTAGTTCGAAGACTTTGCGTCTGCGGAGGGATTCCAACTCCTTGCGACAAGCATCTTTCCACTCCTTCTGGAGTTCACTTGGCATTTGCAGAATGTCTCTAAAGGTCCATTCGCAAATCTTCGCAGTATCAGGTGCATCTGAACTTAGTGGAACTGCTTGGGCGAGCAGATAGTTCAGAAATTTGACTCCCCCTTCCCTTGCTAGACGTAGAATGTCTTCTACCTCATCCTCAGAGGCTTGCGGCGGTTGATCGTCAAGGACGACAGGAGGGTAAGGGCCTGGTGCGGCCGATCCTGACGTACTATCCTCACCGGAGCGACCGGGTTGGTTTTCTGTCATTGTTCTCCATGTGCGTGTGTGCCGAACGTCTTTTTCCACTTCTGTGGGGTGTCTGCATTCACCATAGACGTTGCCTGGATGGGTAGGTACTTTCCTCAACCGCTGAGACCTTCAAAGAGGTACAGGTTCTTCAACAGGAGGAGGGGACGGTGTAGGAGGGACGGGCGTTTGCTCGTGTTCCTCTTCTTCTGGCGCCTGTATAGGCTGCTCATTGTCCTCACTTTTGATAGTAGGGAATGGGTCGTCAACACCAGGAATGGTGTCTTCAACAGGTTGTTGCGGTAGTTCCTCACACGGTTCATTAATCCATGTGGTACCTTTAGTGCATGCTTTGTCGCATTTGGGGTACAGGGTCTCATCGTACAGGGCGGTAGCATTTGTGTAAAGTGTATTATTTGGGAGCCTCATGAAGAGTGAGGCTTTGATCCCCTCAGTGTGACCAAGGTAGATCATTAGCTCGCTTTTAGGCGAAAGCTTATTGACTCGACGCTTTTCTGGTATATGCACATATGCACCGCAACCAAATACTCTGAGGTGTGAGATATCAGGGACCTCGTTCTTTAGGACTTCGTAGGGTGTACGCCATTGAAGGCGTCTGGCAGGTGTCCTATTGTAACAGTGTGTCCCATGATTCACTGCAAATTCCCACCAGGAGGGAGGTAGACAAGCTTCAAGGCGCATTGCCTGAGCTTTGTCCATTACAGTGCGCATAAAACGCTCTGTGCGTCCATTCTGTTGTGGAGTGTATGGGGCACTTTGCAGGATTTTAATTCCTTCGTCCTTGAGGACATTGTCAAAGGCCTCGGATTTGTACTCTCTGCCAGCATCGGACATCCACTCTCTAATTCCTGCTTTGTATTGGTTTTTGACCATAGCAAGGAATTGCTTGACGGCCATTATGGTCGACTTTTTATTTTTTAAGAGTGTGATCCATGCATAGGAGGAATAATCATCAATGAAACTGACAAAATATTTGTACTTATGATATGACTTCACAGGGAAACTCTTAAGGTCCGAGTGAATACACTCGAATGGTGCGGAAGCACGAGTTTCAGAAGGGGGGTGCGCAGATGCAGGCATCTTGCCTTGCATGCAGCCAGGACATACCGGCTGTTCCTGAGGGATTTTCAGGTCTTCAGGGAGACCCTTGGTATGTGTCTTTGCATGTGTTATGACATCCTTAGATGGGTGGCCAAGGCGTCGGTGTATGACATCATAATCTACCACGTAGATAAGAGAATGCGCTTGCACGCTTTCAATTGAGGCGTCTAACCAATACGTGGTTTGACCCAGGAATAAGGGGTAAGAGGACAAGATGATACGTCCATCCTCTCATAGGGAAATATGATTTCTATTCCCTAATGCATGCATCCCTTGTTGTAAAAACTCCCCCATAGATAATATCCGAGTGTTAATTTTCGGAATACAGAGAACAGGAGAAATGCGCGTGACAACCGTTTTAGAGTTGACAGTGTGTCAAAGCAACACAGCGCCTTTGCCTTCCACATATATTGTGTTATTGGCAGTTTTAACAGGGGATCTTTCGTGCAGCAAAGCCGGCGTATACTCTATAAAGTCTTTTATTTCAAAGGTGAAGTGTGCAGACGCACCAGAGTCTAGGAGCCATAAGGATCCTAATTTACTCAAGTCATGCTTTCCTCTACATCTCGAACAATTTTTGTTACATTCACTTTGAAGGGAAGTAGTCCCTTCGCTAATTTGTACATTGTAGGATACAAGCGAACACTTATTAGTAGTATCTAGCCCGCTTTGGGGCTGGGGAGATACTAATAGGTTCTTTAGTGAGTGAAAGGAGAGAGGGAGGCGCACGCACGCTTCGTTATCTTTGGGGTCGCTGCCCCAATCAAGCACTTCTTCTGACGGAGTCAGAGCACGCTCAGGGGTGGCAGCACCTGATGGGATACCGTCGTATATGTCGAATAAATCCGACGTGTTTGTTTGGGCGAAGTCACCATCGTCCTGGTCCATAGGCTCAGGGACGGGCGACGGTAATTTGACTGCACTTGACGAGGCAGCGGATTGAGTCGAAATCCACTGCTCAAGGGTCTTGACTGTCTGTATAGTGGGAGTTACCCCAAGATCGTCAGCAAGATCAAGCGCTTTATTCAAGGCCTTGTAAGGGCCGTGAGTGCGTTTGCAAGGGTCAGTCGCAGTTGGGACGGTACATTGTTGGATCCCCGAAGGACCCAGATGGGCAATAGTGGTAATGGTCGGGAGTGGGAGTGCGGCAATGTCCGCAATGTGGGAGTGTCTGGGACCATGGTTTTGATCGGCTTTCTCCTTGCCTTTTCCTTTTCCTTTGCCGCCGCGCTTACCATGCTGGCGCTTGTCCTTATCTTCATCGTGCTTGGGCTTATTGCCCTTCTGCTGATTGGAGAAGGAAGGGTCACCGTGCTTGCGCTTGACAGCTGAAAGCTTCTGCGCACTGTGCTTCTTGCCTGTTCCGTGATTGATCTCAGTTTGATATTGAGAGACGATAGCCTCTTGGACATCCTTAGCATTAAGGTCGGTCACTTCATAGTTCTGAGTAACAATGTGGACAAGCATTTCCCATTTCTGGGGAATAGCAGCAAGCATGATGAGTGCCTGCAAAGTGTCAGGAATTTGAAGGGAGGAGGCGGTAAGACACTGGAATGCAGCGTGTATCCGATCCAATTGTGGGCCAGGGTGCTGGCTCGGGTTAATGTGAATGGAAATGGCTTCTTTGAAGTCCTTATAGATCGTAGTGGTGGTTGCTGTACCATAAAGGGTATCAAGGCGATTCCAAATGGTTTCAGCGTTATCCAGGGTCATGAGATCCTGCTGGATCGCGATACTAGATCGAAGGACCATATGGCCAACTGCCATATCATTTCCTTTGTTCCATTCTCTCAGCACTGCGATAGTGGCAGTCTGGGCAGCAATCTCTTTGGGAAGAGGCGCCTGAGGAAGCCCAGGAAGGACTGGCAATTCAAACATGCCATTGCAATAACCCCATAGTCCAACAGACATGAGGTAGGCTTTCATAGCCTTTGACCAAATACCATAGTTTGCACCATCAAGGATGGGGACAACAGGGGCAGAGGGTTGAGACGATGACATTGTAGCTGTTAAAAGGGCTTAGAGGTCGTCAGTAAGAGTATTTGTATTCAAACAAGCTGACATAGTCTCCCCTTAGGGTAGACTAGCTCACCGCAGCATGCAGGCTTCAGGGATGCTTCGCCATCGTTGCAGCCGATGAAGGCGCATGGCTTGCAGGGCCCATAACCTGTTGCACAGCATAGAGCGCAGCTAACAGGCCAAGCAACCCACCTTAGAGGTTGTGCTAATGCTCAAGTGATATTGGGGTGTAGAGCAATGTGTATACTCATCTACATGTATGGTATTTATACCTCTATGACCCAGGGCTGTTCCTAAGTCCAAAAGAGGTGACTACAGGTGTCCACTATATCGCGCATTAAGTGACGTGTGATGTGGAAACGTTCTAGACGCAGCATAAGGCTGCATCTTGTGATAGATAGCGTAGTATGCATAACCCTATTGCCATAAGTGCATATACTAAAGTTCTGTCTAACACGTAACATCTATGAGCGGATCTTGAACCTTGTATGAAGGTCTTCGCCTTCTTTGATCTGTTCGGGTTCCGGTTCAACAGCCAATACATCGAAAGCAGACTTGAGCAGACAAGGAGTCCAGCCAAAGTGAAGGGGAACCTGAGAGAGACAGTAGTGTTTGCTACAAAGATGATGAGGAGCCATGGGAAGAAGAACTTCAAGAGAGAATCCAGGTGAAAGGTGAAATCCATGGATGGAAGGAGTTGTGGGATCAGCTCAAAACAGATCTTGCAGCAAAGTACAAATGTTGTGCTTTACCTTTGAGTAAAGTACACCAGCTGATGATCCTCTGCCTCTTTGCAAACTGTAGTGAGCTGAACCGGGGCACGCTGAGTTTGTGGGGCCGGATGGCAATCCGAGATGGTTGTCTTGACCCAAGAACAAGCAGAAAAGAGGAGGAAGGGAGAAGAGAAGGAGAGGAGAGGAGAGCAAGATCACTTGTGCACGGTTGTTTCTGACTGAAGGTAGGGGGAACTCAAGACTGGATTGTATTCTTCTTCCTCCTTTTTTACTACAGAGTAGCTAGGTGTTTTATATACAGGAGAGAAGTACTAAGGATGAAAGGCATGAAAGGGAGATAGGCATGAAAGAGAATTGAGACTAGTCGAGATGGTCGAGGCCATGGTGAAAGGCCTGAGACGCGAACATGTCGCGTGTGCCGAGGCGTGGCGTGCACACGTGGTCGGTGGTGAGGACTGAGGATGAGACACGAGGAAGGAGGCAAGGTGTGGGAGGAGGCCGAGCGTCACGCGTCGCGCGCGGTCCGCACATGGTTCCGAGGCCAGCGATATGGTTCACCTTACACCAGTCTTGCCTGTGGAGATAAGCCGTGGTCCCAACATGTCGAACTTTTGGGAAAACGTAGCCGCTGCCCTCGAGTCGGAGCATCACCATCCCATATGTAAAATCGGCTTGTTTTACATTCCAACAACAGAATGGGAAAGATTAGCAGCAGCGATGCAGAAACCATTCCCGGAGCTGACATATCTGCGGTTTCGGGCAGAAGGCAACACTGTGACGTCCCTTCCGGATTCGTTCTTGGGTGGATCCGCCCCACTTCTGCGAGAACTCTGGTTGGCGAACTGGCCGATTCAAGGACTGCCGAAATTACTTTTGTCTGCGAATCAACTTGTCATTCTTCGCCTTTCGAATATTCCCGATTCAGGTTACATTGCTCGACGGGATTTGGTGATCGCCTTGTCGGTCATGTCCAGACTTGAAATCCTTGGCCTTGGATTCCGATCCCCTCTACATCCGGCAAGTCGACCTCCGCTCACACGCTCTGTCCTCCCCGCTCTCACACAACTCACGTTCCGCGGCGTTCACGAGTACTTAGAGGACTTATTGGCCCAAATCAAGGCTCCCGTTCTCAACCACCTCGGCGTATCGTTCTACACGAACCTCGGCTTTGTCATCCCACAACTTGGCTGGTTGATCAGTCAAACAGAATCGTTCAAGACATGCGACACAGCAATTGTGTACACTTCCTCTCGTGCAATTCGATTCACGGCTTCCAGAGGCACAAATCGTTTTCCGGAGCTCTCGTTGGAAGTCAGGTGTAGAGAGTTGAATCTGCAGCTCTCATTGCTGGCCCAGGCCTGCAGTTCATCCTTTCTCCCCCTCTCGACTTTGGTACAACTCGACATCCTGGATGGTTTTCCTCCACGACATTTGGAAGGTGACGTGGTAACCGCACAATGGCTGGAACTCCTGGACCCGTTCACTGCCGTGAAGGACCTGCGCCTATCCCGTCAAATTGGGCGACATGTCTGCCAAGCGCTGAAAAGCTCGCGGAAGCAAGAGTAGACGTTTTACCCGCGCTGCAGAACACTTTGTGGGAGGGCCTTGAGCCATTGGATTCTGTTCCGAAATACATTGAGGGATTCGTCGCCGCGCGAAAACTCTCTCGTCACCCTGTGGTTGTCCACCATTGGGAATAGGACCTAGGCAGCATCGATGAGTTCTCTAATCTAACTAGCATCTGACATCATTTAACTTCTGTGCGCTGTCATTGCCTCACCCCAAACACCTTGGTTCTCGTACCATTAATCAGATCTCCAAACGTCGTATGACGAGTTGGCAATCATCCATTGGAGAGAGATAGTCTTCAGTGAGGGAGATATGGCTTGACTCTCTGCAACGGGGGAGGCGGGGTGAGTCTTTGGTGAGGGGAGAGAGGGACGCACTCCTTGTCGAAGGTGAAAATCGGCGAAATCTTTATCGAGAGCGGGATGGACTGGTGTATGAATGAGGGGGTCATGGACCAAATCATCGTCCGAGGGGAGATAGAATGATTCGCCGTCCAGTGTGTGTTAACGCCATCTGCAGACAACTGGTAGGACGTCATGAATGGTGAGTCGAGGGTAACTCTTGTTGGTGTTGGAAGGCGGATGGCCCCGTCGCGGTTTCTTCCCTCATTCTGCAAAAGAATGGAGTCAGTTGGTAGGGACTTTGCCACCCACTTCACCACAGCAAGAATCGTTTCTGCCATATGCAAGAGGGTGTCCATTGTGGCACGGTGAATGCCCGTTGGCCAATCAGGCATCGAGGAATTTGTTCAGGTTCGATGTGTGCAGCGACGTGTGCGGCAAGCCGGGTCGATCCATTCAATGTATCCGGGCCACAACGTATTCATCAAAATTCGAAGGAGTTAGCATTCGCCTCCACTGGACGCGGTGCAGCGAGAACGAAGAAGCGCTCACTGGCAAAGAACATAACCCACGCGCATTTCAACTCACGTGTATCGAGGCCAGGACTTTGTTCCAGCCGCAGCATCTCCTCGCAAAGAAGCGAAATGGCGGTGCGAAATTGACATGACGAGGCGTCCTTTGTACGTCAACGCAGTAGACGCGGAGTCCGCGTGTTGATGTTTCCATGCTCAGGTGTTCGGGAAAGCAAGTGGGGAAGACTAGGTCATACAGACACAGCACGTGGAAAAGTATGCGGCGTCGTGCAGGCGACTGCAGAATGGGGTTGGAGGAGTTGGATAACGGGTATATCAGAGAGGGTATGCAAAATGGGTTGTGGCTATCAGAGTTGGAGAGAAGACCATTGGACGATGTGGGAACGACCACAGCCAAACGCTAAGTAGGGCGGCCAAAGAATACATCCGTGCGCATTCCCATAGATCCCATGTGTTGGATAGCATTGCATGTAAAGTGGGACAGAAATATAAACGAGGAAGAAACCGTCAAAAGGTTTCACGAGCTGGGCGTGCCCTCCTTTGCGATAAAGAAATCAGGACGGACTATCTATGTGCTCCCTTACCTAGCCATTAGCCTATGCTTAGAGCGAGGGCGCAGCAAGAAAGTGGGCAAGAGTGAGAACGAAGGCGAGTGAGAGGGATGCGTGAGCGAGGGCTTTGGAGTGAGGGAGCAAGGCTAACGATCACACAAGACAACAAGGAGAGAACCGGAAGACCTTGCTATATTCTGCGACTCGTCCTCGAAGACGAGGGCGAATTTTATATACATCCAAAGTGTTTCTCTACCAGTCGGCCGATATCGTATCGAGCGCATGATGTGGAGGCGGGTGTTAGGGGAAAGGGAAAGAGGTGGTCTAGAACGCGCGACGTGGCGTGCGTGCAGTTGGTAACAGGGTCATTATACCATGGGCGGCAGGTCTAGTTTAAAGGAGAAAGAAAGACTGCGAAGAGTTGGAACGTACGGGAGGAGACGGTCTGGATCGCGAGAGGCACGTCCGCGCCGGCGACGATGGGCCCGTTAGGCCGTCCACGGCAAGCCTAGTCCAGAGATAGAAAGAAAGGATTTGAAGTGGTAAAAAAGCCAGAGATCCAGTGGTGGGAATGTACAATGAACGCAATTCGAAGACGACGAGTGCAGAGGCGTCGGATGAGACCCTTCGGCCGTTTAGGATTGTGCAGGACTTGTCGAGAGCGAGGGCGCAAGTGTCGAAAAGCTTTCCATCTGTGTGTGAAGTCGAGGCGGAGACGAGGAGAGAGGAGGCGGGTGAGGTGGAGGTGTGGAAGGATGTAGCGTCTGTTCGAATTCTTGTTTTCGTCGTCGTAGTCACCTTACACTAGACGAAAGAAAAGGATATAGCGTACGCAGTAGTATCAGAGGAAGGTGATATGCACGGTACTGAATGCTAGTGGTTTGAACGCCGTTCAAGGGTAACAGGGGTGGCGTTGTCGAGCAGGGTTTTTCAGCTATTTTGGGAGCGTCGGACTTGTTGCCTTGTTGGTGGGAGAGGCGGAAGCGAGGGCGGTGGTGGTGTGTTCGCGATGTGAATGTGTAGAGCACAAATCGGAACGAAAGACGAGAGCAGTCGCCGAGGACACCGCCAACTGGCGTTCAAAATCATACTGCTAGCGTCCTTATCCATGCCGAGTGATCTTACGGACATGTGCTTGCTCACGAGGCCAACGGCAGTGTAAACCTCGTGTACAGGGCGTGTCGACGGGCGCTCTTCATCGCACTTGGCTCGTGGGTAAATCTAGACGATCACCTTTCTCCAGGACGCTACTCACATCCTAACTGATGAGCTTTCGCCTGTAAGTCGAGCGAGGAGGGTCACCATACCTGAAGTCATCACTAATCTTCACGTAGTCGTATTCGGCGACTCCGTTATCATGTCTCCTCATTATGCACTGGCTTCGTCCAGTCATTATTGCCTTGCACTACACGCTCCTCGACCACGATGGGTGGTCCCTCGACGACCACCTTTCTCCAGGACGCTACTCACATCCTCACTGGTGAGATTTCGCCTGTACGTCGAGCGAGTGTCACCGTGACCATGTCTGAAGTGAGTAAGCTTCACAAATCCGTTATCACGTCTCATTGCTCAATGGCTTCGACCAGTCATTATTGCCTTGCGCCGCCCGCTCCTCGACTACGATTGGTGGTCCCTCACAAGCGTCGTTGGGAGCAAGTCCTTGTGACCATCGCCAGGGTGTGTCTTTATTTCGGAGTGTCCATAACGACCACTGACCAGTCGATTCTAGACCGGGTAACAATCAACACGCTCCCCGACGATGTTCTAGTGGAAATATTCCATTCCTATGTGATCGTGGATTCAAGTTACTGGGACTGGGACAATCGGATGAACGAATGGCACACACTGGTCCATGTGTGTCACAGATGGCGGTCTATCGTGTTTGCATCGCCACGTTACCTGAACCTGCGAATCGAGTACAGAGGGAAAAGACCCCTGTCTGAGATGCTGGACGTCTGGCCTGCCTTTCCTGTGGCGATAAGACGTCGTTTCAACTTGAATCCCTGGAGAAACTTCGTTGGTGCCCTCGAGTCGGAGCACCGCCATCGCATATGTCAAATCCACTTGCCCGACATTCCAATATCAGATTGGGAAATATTCGCAGCGACGATGCAGAAACCATTCCCGGAGCTGACATCAGTTTCGATTTCGACAGATGAAACAAAAAGCACTATGATGTCCTTTCCGGATTCGTTTTTGGGTGGATCCACCCAACTTCTTCGAGAACTCAGGATGGGGCGTTGTTCGTTTCCAGGAATTCCTAAACTACTTTTATCTTCCAAACAACTGGTCGTTCTTTCCCTTTGGGAAATTCCCGACTCTGGTTACTTTTCTCCCCAGGATTTGGGCACCGCCCTGTCGGTCTTGTCCAAACTTGAATCCCTTTACCTTACATTCCGATCCCCACTATATCCGGCAAGTCGACCTCGACCTCCGCTCACACGCTCTGTCCTCCCCGCTCTCATCCTACTTGACTTCAAAGGCGTTCACGAGTACTTGGAAGACTTAGTGGCCCACATCGAAGTTCCCTTTCTTAACTCACTCCAGATAAGATTCTTCATTGTACCCGACATTTTCTTCCCACAACTCCACCGGTTGATCAGTCACGCAAAATCGTTCGAGACATGCGACAGAGCAACTGTGCGCACTGTCCCTTTCAATAATGCAATCCGATTTTCCATGTGCCTCCGAACTTATCTCTTGTTGGAAATCAGGTGCGGAGAGCACCTTGCATCGCTGGCCCAGGTCTGCAGCTCAACCTTTCCCTTCCTTTCCAATATGATACAACTCGAGATCGTGGATGATGATCCTCCATCACACTGGACAGATGACGTGGATACCACACGATGGCTGGAACTCCTGGACCCGTTCATTGCTGTAAAGGATCTGCGCTTATCCCGCCAAGTTGCGCCACATGTCTGTCGAGCGCTCACGAAAGAAAGACCAACAGACGTCTTACCCGCGCTGCAGATCATTTCCTTGAAGGGCGTCAAGCCGTTGGGATCTGTTCCGAAATATATTGAGCGACTCGTCGCCGCGCGAAAACTCTCTGGTCACCCTGTGGCTGTCCACTGCTAGGAACAGGACCTACATAGGATGGATGAGCTCTTTATGATCCCCTCCTAATCAGCATCTGATTTCATTTACCTTCTGTGCCGTTGTCATTATCTGACTCCAAGCTCGGACCGATCGCCAGCTCAGAGCCCAGAGCCACGCGTCGACCCACGTTCATCGACTTTCTCTTTCACTGGTGTCCCTTCCAATTCTTCATTATCTCTCGATCATATACATACCCCTGGTCACCACGCCCTGCCACGACCGTCTTTCAGCGCGCACGCTCGCCCGGGCTCACCTGACGCACTCGCGTCTCATTCGTCGCATCAGCCCTTCGAGGACTCGCGGTTGGATATGAATCATTGGTCACTCCGTTATGGCATCCCGTTTCTCTTCGTCCCCTCTACTATACCTTCCAACTCAGTTTGTTCTGTCATTCGAGCGGCCTTCCGTTACAATAATCTTCGATACGCGCCGTTTCGGATGCCTTCTCCCTCCAGACCGTTGTCTACCACTGCACAAATGCGTCACCGGAAGAGGCTCCTTCCGGGGCATCATGCACTGTATGTCGTCGAATTAACTACTTCAAAGAGGATATTGTGTTTCATGGCTGCCCCCCCCCCCCCCCCGAGACAACCTAAGTTTTATCGTTCTGAGATAACACAGCTGTCTCGGAGCGAGACGCTTGTGCCCGCCCGCGCTAAACGACAAGGGAGCGATGGAACCCAGTCTCGGACAACTTGAATCTCCCAGAACCGAAGCGTGAGAGCAGACAGCAGCGCAGCATGCTTTTTAGGAGGATGTTGCGGATTTCCCTGGCTGGAAGTCACGGCTGCGGACCGTTGGCGGTCGTTATTGTCGCACAATCATCATGAAGTACCAGAGCGTACTCGTTCTCGTTTCCGCAATCGTCGAGACCCTTTGAAAGCCCTGGACAAGACGTGCTGGCACCTTCTAAACATTGTCCCCTCGTGATTTGGCACGGGCCAGGTGTGTACCGCCCTGCTCCCTTCCAAGCTTTCCGTGTGTTGGTGAAGCCGTCCCGCAGGCGACTCGTATGACTCGCCCGGCATTCTCAAATTTCAGTCGTCAAGTGAGGAGATGCTCGGGATATTCATAATTATTCATGTTGCGCAGCATACTGTAGGGGGTCAGGTAGTTGGCCACCCTGACTAGTTGGCCACAGGGGACTTTCTGAACTTTCTAGAGTATTAATGCCTGTGTAGTTGATTTGGGCAGTAAGAACTATGTCCAGTGTTGCCTCAAACAAAAGTTCTTACACTGGCAGTGATTGCTTGATGAGTTAGAGGCATCTGATTGCTGCTGAGTCGGCAATATGACCAATTTGGGAAGGTCACCGAAAGGCCGAACGTGGTGGCCATACCATAGGTGATTCATTTCGGACGCAAATCCTTCAAAACTTCGTGTTTCGTGTTTCGTTTCCCTATCTGCTCTTTCTCAGCCATAATTTCTACTGTGATTTCACTTTTCTGGCCCATGTTACTCAATTCATTTCTACAACATTTCCCATTTCACATTTCAGACAGGCTGCATTCAGCAACACCCACTGGGCTCAGATGACAATGTGCATCCAGCACCACCAGGACTTGACATCAGACTGACCTGACCTCTCACTCATAGCCTTCAGAATATTTTAAATGAATTTATTTACACCTCAATGTGCTCGGTGACACTTGTACATGCCATATCAGCATGTCATCCTTTGGAAATTGCTGTGGGACCAGGAGGCAAAAGTCCACCTCTGTTTGAGACAGTAGCTATTGGGCATTAAATACTACAAACTACGGGGATGCTACTCCTCCAACTAAGGGTCCATGAGCGCGGGATGGCACGGTTCGGATGAGGGGCGAGGGGGGCAGCGAGCCCTCGGTTTGGATGTTGGAGGACACATCATCAGGGTCCGTGCATAGGCGCATGGTGGGGCGAGGACAATGGTCCGTAGACAATGATGGAGGGGTGAGAGCAGGATGAAGGGGAGTCGACAATGGGCAAGAGCAATATGATGAAGGGATAGGGAGTGTAGGGAGCCAACCCGGGGCACGCCGAGTTCATACGACTTGATCCAAGGGTGGGTATCAACAGAGAGGAGTGGGTTGCAAAGAGGGGTCCTATTCTGAACTCTTCCTACTACAGAGTAGCTAGGGTGTTTTTATATACAGGAGAGAGGTACTAAAGATGAAAGGCATGAAAGAGAATCGAGACTGGTTGAGACAGTCGAGGCGGTCGTGAAAGGCTTGAGACGCAAGCGCGTCGCGTGAGGCGGGGCGTGGCGTGCGCGTGTGGTCGGTGGCGAATGGCCTGGGCGATGCGATCAAGGTCTTGATGTCGCACGCGGTGTGGCTTGTGGTGTGCGGTCGGTGGACGGCCTGGAACGAGAGGGAGGTGGCAAAGGATAGGAGGAGGCATCACGTCGTATTGCGTTTCCACACATGATTCCGTGGCCAGCCATATGGCTACCCTACACTCCTGGGGGCTTGAAACTTTGACCATCCTCGGTCAAGCGTCTGAATGCGAGTGTTTTGAGCCTTTCGCATCTGAATTGAGGTGGCGGTCGCGGCTGCTTGTGGAAGATGCGGGGGCGGCGATTGGCGATTGGCGATGGCGACGACGGAAGAGGCGAAGGCGATGGGAGATGGAGGCGATGGAGACGAGGACGGCGGTGATGAGATGGCAGCTGCGTGGCAGTGGTGTTGTCTTGTGGCGGCGGCGGCGTGGTCGTCTCCATTGCAGGCGGCAGCAGCGGGCGTGGACAAGGAGCGGAGGTGTAGGCGGCGAGCATGAGTTCGTAGACAGAGGCGTAGGTGGCGAGGACTCGAGAAGGAGGATACGTGGGGCGGCTTGCACGAGGGTGGCATTTGTCGTCTTGCGGTGGCGGTGGCGGGGTCGTCTCCATTGGCAGCAGACATGGGCAAGAGCGCACGAACAGACGGGGAGGCGATGTGGGAGGCGGGGTGCGGTGTGCTGTTGGCGTCGGTGGCTGCCTCTCCTGCGGCGGCGGTGTGGTGGCGGCTGCTGCTCCTTTTGTGGCGCGTCGTGGCTAAGTTCGTGGCCAAGGCCTTCTTGGTCTTCTGGGGTGGTGCTGGTGGCGAGAGGTTGCGACGGTGCGGCGGTGCTGGGTCGCGCGAAACTGAGACTGATGCGGCGGGCGCTGAGACGAAGACTGAGGGTGAGACCAAGGAGGCAGTGATGGACGGAACTGGTGCGGCGACAAAGACGGATGGAGCGGAGGCGATAATGGAGGGCACGGCAACGGGAAGGGAGACGGCAGTGGGCGACGCAGGGGTGACGGCAGACGGTGGGGACAGAGCGGTGGCTGGGACTAGGCCCGGAACGGCGGCGGACGAGGCGACGGACGAGGCTGAGGGCGTGGTGGTGGCGGCTGAGACTGAGACGACTGGGGCTGAGGGCATGGCAGAGATGGCAGCGGCTGGCAATACTGGCAATACGGCGGACTGGGCTGAAGTGACGAGTGCGGGCGAGGCTAAGACGGAGGCTGATGCGAAGTCAGTGGCTGGCACGACTGAGGCTACTGTGGCGGCAGACGAGACTGAGCTGGAGACGGGAGACGTAGAGGCAACAGCTGGCAATGCTGGTGCTATGGCGGATGAGGGCGCGGCGGCTAACGAGACGAAGACGGGGTTGGCAGTGAACGGAACTGGTACGACGGCAGATACTGAGGCTGAGGCTGGGGCCACTGGGGCGGACGGAGCAGCGACGGAGGTGGGCAAGACTGAGGTGGCGGGATAGCGAAGGCGGGTGATGCGGTGAGATTGAGACCCAGGCAGGACGGCAGAGACGTCGAAATCCTAGACGTGTAAAACCATCAGATACCACAAATACTTGAAATATTGTAAGACTACTTACATATTGATATGCTCCCAAAGTTTGAAGCAAATCGATGCACTAGAACATTCAGAAAAAAAGAAATTAGCATTCTGGAGTAGGGGGTAGGAGTCAACGGCAAGGATTCCCACGGGTGGCCAAGATCGTCGATTTTCTCTGTTTGGCAGTCGCCTCGCAAAAATATTCATAGCATGACAACAACGCACTCTAAAATTATGGCTGTCTTATAGCATCATCCTAAGATATTTGTCCACCCTTCTAATCCCTCAAAACATTCAAAATATGTTCTCAGCTCCCATAAGGCATTGCATTGGTTTAGGTGGCCAACTACCCGACCTGATACAGTAGAGCGCAGCTAACAGGCCAAGCAACCCACCTTAGAGGTTGTGCTAATGCTCAAGTGATATTGGGGTGTAGAGCGATGTGTATACTCGTCTACAAGTATGGTATTTATACCTCTATGACCCAGGGCTGTTCCTAAGTCCAAAAGAGGTGACTACAGGTGTCCACTATATCGCGCATTAAGTGACGCGTGATGTGGAAACGTTCTAGATGCAGCATAAGGCTGCATCTTGTGATAGATAGCGTACTATGCGTAACCCTATTCCCATAAGCGCATATACTAAAGTTCTGTCTAACACGTAACATCTATGAGTGGATCTTGAACCTTGTATGAAGGTCTTCGCCTTCTTTGATCCGTTCGGGTTCCGGTTCAACACTCCCCCTTGCTAAGTGCATTGGTAGATGCCGTGAGCATTTTCCCACATTCAGGGGTAGAACGTTAGTCCTAGTTGCTCCCTGAATTTGAGGAACTTGACGCGACCAAGGTTCTTGGTCAACATGTCGGCTGGGTTGTTAGCCCCTTCAATAAAGAATAGCTCCACCTGTTTATTTTGTATGACTTCACGAATGAAGTGATAGCGCAAATCAATGTGTTTGATGCGCTTTTCTTGTACAGGGTTGGAGGCTAAGAATATTGAGCCTTGGTTATCACCAAACAGTGGGATGGGAGCAAGATTGATGCCAAGTTCTGTTAGTAAGGATTTAATCCAAACTAATTGTCTGCTCATGTCAGAGAGCGACATGTACTCAGCTTCAGTGGAGGAGAGCGCAACTGTTTTCTGCGCTCGTGAGTTCCATGAAAATATTGCTCCAGCCAGGTTCACCATATAGCCTGTAGTGGACTTCTGATTAGTCGGATCAGAAGCCCAGTCAGAGTCGGCATATGCCATCAAGCCACCATTAGATGGTCCATCATAGACCAAGGCATAATTGGCGGTTCCCAAGAGGTATCGGCAAATATAGTATGCACGATTTAAATGATCCTCTGAGGGATTGGCAGCATGTTGCGACAACTTAGTGACAGCAAAGGCTATGTCTGGACGCGTTCCAAGCATTATGTATAGGAGTGATCCTATAACTTGCTGGAATTTTGACTGCAAGGCTGGGTCAGCAGCAGAAGTGTTGGGAGAGGGGTGATAGCCCTCTGGTAGCGGAGTAGGAGCAGGGTTTGCATTAAGCAAGTCGAAACGCTGCAGCACTTTCCTTAGATACTCAGTCTGGTCCAGATGTATTTGCCCAGACTTGCGTATGATGCGCATGCGTAGAAATTCTTGGGCATCGCCCAGATCTCGACATTCCCAGAGCTTCATGAAGCGCTCCTTTGTTTTATTGATTTGTTTTTTGTCTGCTCCAAAGAAGAGCACATCATCAACATAGACGATGGCTATGATGCTCTTGTTTTTACTAACAAAGAGCCCAGAGTCAGACATTAGGCGAATAAGGCCGAGCGAGGCCATGGACTTGTCAAGGGCTTTCCACCAAGCAAGTGCCGCTTGCTTGAGTCCATATATTGTGCGTTTAAGGCACATGACTTTGCGCTCTTGGCCTTTTATTTTGAAGCCCTCAGGCTGCTCCATATAGAGCTCTTCATCGAGCTCACCATAGAGAAAGGCAGTCTTGACGTCTAGTCCACTAATGTGCCAGTTTTTGAGTGCTGCGAGCGCAATCATCAAGCGGACTGTCTCAAACCGTACCACGGGTGAGAATATTTCGTCATAGTCAATGCCTTCTACTTGGGAGAAGCCTTTGGCGACTAGTCTGGCTTTTTTACGACCATCAGACTTAAGGTCGAATACCCATCTATTTTTAATTATTTTGCGATCCTTGGGAGGATCGACTAGTTCGAAGACTTTGTGTCTGCGGAGGGATTCCAACTCCTCGCGACAAGCATTTTTCCACTCCTTTTGGAGTTCACTTGGCATTCGCAGAATGTCCCTAAAGGTCCATTCGCGAATCTTCGCAGTATCAGGTGTATCTGAACTTAGTGGAACTGCTTGGGCGAGCAGATAGTTCAGAAATTTGACTCCCCCTTCCCTTGCTAGACATAGAATGTCTTCTACCTCATCCTCAGAGGCTTGCAGCGGTTGATCGTCAAGGACGACAGGAGGGTAAGGGCCTGGCGTGGCTGATCCTGACATACTACCCTCACCGGAGCTACCGGGTTGGTTTTCTGTCATTGTTCTCCATGTGCGTGTGCACCGAACATCTTTTTCCACTTCTGTGGGGTGTCTGCGTTCACCATAGACGTTGCCTGGACAGGTAGGTACTTTCCTCAACCGCTGAGACCTTCGAAGAGGTACAGGCTCTTCAACGGGAGGAGGGGACGGTGTAGGAGGGACGGGCGTTTGCTCGCGTTCCTCTTCTTGTGGCGCCTGTAAAGGCTGCTCATCGTCCTCACTTTTAATTGTAGGGAATGGGTCATCAACACCAGGAATGGTGTCTTCGACAGGTTGTTGCGGTAGTTCCTCACGCGGTTCATTTATCCGCGTGGTACCTTTAGTGCGCACTTTGTCGCATTTGGGGTACAGGGTCTCATTGTACAGGGCGGTAGCATTAGTGTAAAGCATATTATTAGGAAGCCTCATGAAGAGTGAGGCTTTGATCCCCTCAGTATGACCAAGGTAGATCATTAGCTCGCTTTTAGGTGAAAGCTTATTGACTCGACGCTTTTCTGGTATGTGCACATATGCACCGCAACCAAATACTCTGAGGTGTGAGATATCAGGGACTTCGTTCTTTAGGACTTCGTAGGGTGTACGCCATTGAAGGCGTCTGGCAGGTGTCCTATTGTAACAGTGTGTCCCATGATTCACTGCAAATTCCCACCAGGAGGGAGGTAGACAAGCTTCAAGGCGCATTGCCTGAGCTTTGTCCATTACAGTGTGCATAAAGCGCTCTGCGCGTCCATTCTGTTGTGGAGTGTATGGGGCGCTTTGCAGGATGTTATCAAAGGCCTCGGACTTGTACTCTCCGCCAGCATCGGACATCCACTCTTTGATTCCTGCTTTGTATTGGTTTTTTACCATAGCAAGGAATTGCTTGACAGCCATTATGGTCGACTTTTTATTTTTTAAGAGTGTGATCCATGCATAGGAGGAATAATCGTCAATGAAGCTGATGAAATATTCGTACTTATGATACGACTTCACAGGGAAACTCTTCAGGTCTGAGTGAATGCGCTCGAACGGTGCGGAAGCACGAGTTTCAGAAGGGGGATGCGCAGATGCAGGCATCTTGCCTTGCGCGCAGCCAGGACATACCGGCTGTTCCTGAGGGATTTTCAGGTTTTCAGGGAGACCCTTGGTATGTGTCTTAGCACGTGTTACGACATCCTTAGATGGGTGGCCAAGGCGTCGGTGTATGACATCATAATCTACCACGTAGATAAGAGAATGCGCTTGCACGCTTTCAATTGAGGCGTCTAACCAATACGTGGTTTGACCCGGGAATAAGGGGTAAGAGGACAGGATTATACGTCCGTCCTCTCATAGGGAAATATGATTTCTATTCCCTAATGCATGCATCCCTTGTTGTAAAAACTCCCCCATAGATAATATCCGAGTGTTAATTTTTGGAATATAGAGAACAGGAGAAATGCGCGTGACAACCGTTTTAGAGTTAACAGTGTGCCGAAGCAACACAGCACCTTTGCCTTCCACATATATAGTGTTATCGGCAGTTTTAACAGGGGATCTTTCGTGCGGCAAAGCCGGCGTATACTCTATAAAGTCTTTTATTTTGAAGGTGAAGTGTGCGGATGCGCCAGAGTTAAGGAGCCATAAGGATCCCATTTTACTCAAGTCGTGCTTTCCTCTACATCTCGAACAGTTTTTGTTACATTCACTTTGAAGGGAAGTAGTCCCTTCGCTAATTTGTACATTGTATGATACAAGCGAACACTTATTAAACATATCTAGCCCACTTTGGGGCTGGGGAGATGCTAATAGGTTCTTTAGCGAGTGAAAGGAGAGAGGGAGGCACACACACACTTCGTTATCTTCAGGGTCGCTGCCCCAATCAAGCGCTTCATCCGACGGAGTCGGAGCATGCTCAGGGGTGGCAGCACCTTCTGGGATACCGTCATAAATGTCGAATAAATCCGACGTGTTTGTTTGCGCAAAGTCGCTATCGTCCTGGTCCATAGGCTCAGGGATGGGCGACGGAAGTTTGACTGCACTTGTCGAGGCAGCGGATTGAGTCGAGATCCGCTGCTCGAGGGTCTTGACTGTCTGTATAGTGGGAGTTACCCCAAGATCGTCAGCAAGATCAAGAGCTTTGTTTAAGGCCTTGTAAGGGCCGTGAGTGCGTTTGCAAGGGTCAGTCGCAGTCGGGATGGTATGTTGTTGGATCCCCAAAGGACCCAGATGGGCGATGGTGGTAATGGTTGGGAGTGGGAGTGCGGCAACGTCCGCAATGTGGGAGTGTCCGGGACCATGGCTGTTATCAGCCTTCTCCTTGCCTTTCCCTTTTCCTTTGCCGCCGCGCTTGCCACGCTGGCGCTTGTCCTTATCTTCATCGCGCTTGGGCTTATTGCCCTGCTGCTGATTGGAGAAGGAGGGGTCACCGTGCTTGCGCTTGACAGCTGAAAGCTTCTGCGCGCTGTGCTTCTTGTTTGTTCCACGATTGATCTCAGTTTGATATTGAGAGACAATAGCCTCTCGCACATGTTTTGGACTAAGATCGTCTAGTTCATAGTTCTGGGTGACGATGTGGACAAGCATTTCCCATTTTGAGGGAATAGCTGCAAGCATGATGAGTGCCTGTAAGGCATCAGGAATAATGAGGGAGGATGCGGTGAGGCGCTGGAACGCAGCGTGTATCCGATCCATTTGAGGGCCAGGATGCTGGCTCGGGTTAAAGTGGATGGAGATGGCTTCTTTGAAGTCCTTATAGATGCTGGTGGTAGTCGCCGTACCATAAAGGGTATCAAGGCGATTCCAGATGGTCTCAGCGTTATCCAAAGACATAAGATCTTGTTGGATCGCGATGCTTGATCTAAGGACCATATGACCGACTGCCATATCATTCCCTTTGTTCCATTCTTTCACAGCTGCCAGAGCGACAGCCTGGGCAGCAATCTCTTCGGGAAGAGGCGCCTGAGGAAGGGCAGGGACGGTAGGCAGTTCAAAAGTGCCATTGCAATAACCCCACAGTCCAACGGACATGAGGTAGGCTTTCATAGCCTTTGACCAAATACCATAGTTTGCACCATCAAGGATGGGGACAACAGGGGCAGAGGGTTGAGACGACGACATTGTAGCTGTTAGAATAGGGCTTAGAGGTCGTCAGTAAGAGTATTTGTATTAAACAAGCCGACATAGTCTCCCCATAGGGTAGACTAGCTCGCCGCAGCATGCAGGCTTCAGGGATGCTTCGCCATCGTTGCAGCCGATGAAGGCACATGGCTTGCAGGGCCCATAACCTGTTGCGCAGCATAGAGCGCAGCTAACAGGCCAAGCAACCCACCTTAGAGGTTGTGCTAATGCTCAAGTGATATTGGGGTGTAGAGCGATGTGTATACTCGTCTACAAGTATGGTATTTATACCTCTATGACCCAGGGCTGTTCCTAAGTCCAAAAGAGGTGACTACAGGTGTCCACTATATCGCGCATTAAGTGACGCGTGATGTGGAAACGTTCTAGACGCAGCATAAGGCTGCATCTTGTGATAGATAGCGTACTATGCGTAACCCTATTCCCATAAGCGCATATACTAAAGTTCTGTCTAACACGTAACATCTATGAGCGGATCTTGAACCTTGTATGAAGGTCTTCGCCTTCTTTGATCCGTTCGGGTTCCGGTTCAACAATTCATCGACCCGAACTCGAAGGATGATCGACGGGCTACTTACGCGTGCGTCCTGAGCTCTTTCCCCATTTCCACTCACCATCCTTCAGTGTTATCTGTGCTTACACGCATTAATCAGTACAGGAACGTCAACGATCAGGTAGAACTCGTCCTCGAGCAATTGAAACACTTGCGCCGCCTATCGGGTGGGTTCGACGCAATCTTCTTCGTGGTATGAGCTTCTTCAGGGCCATTGCTAATGATCCCCCCATCGACCAGGAGGGCAGTTTCTTTGCGCATACGTCGATCGCTACAATCACTGCAATCTCATCACCTTCGGTTCATTGCACATGGGCGTGGCTGACATACCGCCGTGTATACGACAAGTAAGCCCTGGAGAACATCGTTCAGGTTACGTGTCTCCTTTCCTTTCCACCTCCGCCAATCGTACGGCAAGCCTCTGCTCCTCGATCCGTCTATTCACACACTCTCGGCTTGTCAATAGGTACAGTACTAACGCGATCTGGCCCAGCTCACGCGTTATCGAACGACTTCCTGACGTCCATCAATAACGAGCTGCCCACGCCGCACAAAGACGCGACATCAGGAGTATCTCGCGCAGCTCGACGCCTTCCTTTTCGAGCAGGACCGTTCGGTCGTAGCCGAGGAGAGCACGAGACACGGAAGAGGCCTCCTCTCGCTGATTGCCATTCCGATGAGAGGAACGAGCGCGGCGGATACTTCGGCTCGTTACGCTCCCTTCGTTCTTACTTTCGGAAAGCATGCGGACAAGAGAACAATCCACCTTTGTCTTCATGTGTCCAGTGAGGAACCCGACCATCTCTCTCGCTCATGGGTTGCGATGACCATCATCACACATGATTTCGATCCCACGTTGGTCCACGAATGAGGGATCAGTCTATCGACAAGCCAACCGCAACGTGCAAAAGACGGAAGAATATGAAGTATAAATGAAGGGCCACAGATGGGAAGAGGGAGTGACAGAAAACACACCTAAATGAGTGTGCTCCACCATGATCGCAGCGCTTGCTGTCACCTTGGTCACCGCTACGCCGTTAGCCTGCGTGCTGTTGTTCCATTTGCGGCTTTGAATCTGGCTTCGACATGTCGATGTTAGGCATTGCCATTGCCGGTCCTCTTCCATGACGGGTTTCGGGAGTTTTACCGGTGCAGATGTTGTATATTCATTGCTTTTGGGAACGTAAGATTCTTCATGGACATCGATTTTATCCTCCCACAACTCTACCGGTTGATCAGTCAAGTAGAATCCATGTGACAGAGCAACCGTGCGCACTTCCGATAGTGCAATTCGATTCGCAATTTCCAGAGAAACAAATCGGTTCCCGGTGCTCTCGTTGGAAATCTGGTGCAGCGAGTTGGATGAGCGGCTTTTACCGCTTGCCCAGGTCTGCAGCGCATTCTTTCCCCTTTCCACATTGATTCAGCTCGACATCGTGGATGATGTTTTTCGATTACACTGGAAATATGACATGGACGCCACTCAATGGCTGGAATTCCTGGACCCGTTCACTGCTGTGAAGGACCTGCGCCTATCCGATCAAGCCGCGCGACATGTCTTCCAAGCCTGGGAAGAGCTCGCGGATGAACGAGTAACAGAAGTCTTACCCGCGCTCCAGAACATTTTCTTGGAGGGCCTCGAGCCATTGGAATCGGTTCCGAAATATATCGAAGGATTCGTCGCCGCGCGACAACTCTCTGGTCACCCTGTGGCTGTCCACCGTTGGGAATAGGACCTAGGCAGGATCGCTGAGTTCTTTATGCTCCCCATCAAATTAATATCTGATATCATTAATCTTCTGTGCGATTGTCCTTATTTGATTCGAGTCACTCTAGTTACTGTATTGTAACGACACCCTTGCGGCGTTACGTGCGAATTGGATCGGAATCGCCCTACCGGAACGCGCCCGTCGACACACACACACACACCCTATCTCTTTCTCTCCCTCTCTCGCTCGCACACACACCTGCCGTCTCGACCGTCCACGCAAGACGCAGGCGCACATCGTCAACGCCCCCCGCCTTCGCCTATAAGCCCACAAAACCCCAAAACGAAAGGCGGAAGAATATCCACCGAGCCACCGCGCTCGTTTCCAGTGAACGGCGTTTCCTCCTCCAATCCCGCCTGTCCGACCCTGCTCCTTTCCCCTCTTAGTTACTTTTCCTTTCCTTCTAGTTAGATCTTCGTATCGATCGTTCTCGACCACGCGCGCCCCCCGTTCGTCTCGCGTTTCAGGGAATTTGTCTTATTCTTCTCTCTTTCTCCTTAGTTACCACCTAATCTTTTCACGTATATAGGTTTGCCTCTACCTTCGAGTACGGTACATACCATGCGTGCTCCGCCCATGATTTCTGGGCTATGGCATTTCTCTAACAGGTCAATAATTTTTCATTTGACGACAGGGGCGTAGATAGCGGACGACGAGGCATAGGGGAGGCACGTACCGTTCGGCCAAGAGTTCCACGCGAGCTCCTTCACGCGACCCACCGTTGCCTCGGGCTCGAACGCCGTCGACCTTCAACGTCCCGAGACGAGCAAGAACTGCAAGAGCATCTGGGGAACCTGCGGAAGGGTCACCATCAAAGCCGCCTCATCCTCTCCTTCCACTACACCTTTGCTCGCTCCTCCGCTTCCGTCATCGCCCTCGCCCTCACTCACCCTCACCGCCACCGCCACCGCCACCACCTACTTTTTTTCCCTCCACCTGTTTGTCCTCAGGCGACGACGGAGCACGCACATCCTCGACCCCGTCGCCAGTGCCACCATTGCCAGGCCCAGGCCCATCCACGTCAGGGACGATCCCTGCCGCTGCATCGTGAGAGTCGTTATCGCCCGTGGCGGTGCTGGGTCACGTATTATTGTTGACGTGGGTGAACGAAGTGCGAGTGCTCGCTGGCAACGCGGCGATCTCAACCAGAATGGTCCTTCCAAATGTAGTGAGGGAGGTCTTCCTATTGTCATGTGCATCTGATGTAATTCTAAGCTAGAGATGCTTGAAATAGCTAGTAATTGAAGATGGCACCATGTTCTTTTGAGTATCCAACTGTAGCTGTCATCCAAAAGAGTAAAGCAGTGCTTCCATCTTTTGTGCAATGGGATCATCCAGCCCATCAATATACCTATTAATAAATGATGCAGCTTTCAGAACCTCACAGCAGCTTGGAATATCCTCAGTGGGAGCATCATCATGCACATCATCATTGCCACCATTGATCTCAGCAAGATGTAAGCTTGTTATGTTTCTCCTTGATTTTTTCCTCAAGGGTGGCCAGGCCTTTTTTCAGGACCTGTAAAGGGCTATGCTTCTTTCCCATGGAGAAGAGGACAAGGCAAAGTTTTTTTTTCACTTTGTTCTTGGCAGTTACATCAAATTGGCTCAAAAATTAATGTAGTAATTTGATCTAATCATGCTGAAAATGTATGGTATTTCCTCTCTAAAATGTATGGGGTAATGGGTTATCAGGGAGTTATGGGTTATGGGACCAATCTGCCTGCATACCAATTTGGGATTCCCAAAATCATATGGGATATAAGGGGTTATGGGTTATGTGGGATAAAGAGGGAGACAACTGTACTGAGGGAAAATGAACAAAAACAGTCTGGCTTTGTCCAACCTGGTGGCTGCATGTCCAACATGACATACAGGCAAAAGCTCACCAGTCAGGATGTAGTGTCCTGGAAAAAGGTGATTGTCTGGACTTGCAGCAGCATAAGTGCAATGAAGAGCACCTGTCACCCATGGCCTGTACTATCATGAGTGGGGAGTTTCAATGCTTTTACTAAATTACAAATAGAAAAGGATCAACAACACATTTTTATGATTGGTCTTTGGATTTGATGTGATAATATATGAACTAGCCCCCTGGAGCATCACTTTGGTATAAAATGGATGGGTGGTTGTGTTGGAAGAAAGCCAATTGTGCAAGTCCAAAAATTGGGAGTTTCAAAACTTTCATCATGGATTGTCACGCTGACTCATACAACCAGTCTGCTTTCAGCAGTGTGTTGTCACATTCAAATGTGACACATACTGTACATTCATCACCCCCAGTCATTTGTCACTTTTGTATCCCACCTCAGAGGCCTTCTAGTGACCTGGTACTATTCACACCATCTAATATATGATATCTAAAGGTGTTCAGCCATTTTTACAATGAGATATTGATTATTGAAGGAGTCCCTTCTGAGGGGGGATTTTGTGCATGATGATGTCACACCTACCAGTTCTTGCTGAGTGGAGCTTGAAACCATACAAGTTTTTGTCAGATCTGCCAGTCACTCCTTGATGTGCCATGGTTATTAGGGCTGCCAACCATACCATATACAGCTACAGACATACTTGAGATGGTATGTATATGGCTACTATCTGTACTGTTACCCATACCATGTCACGGTAACGAGCCGTGTCAGTTCTCAAGTGTGAAGACAAGTTGATAGTAGAGATGTGTTCAAGAGACAGGCTGGTTCCCGTGTATAAAGAGTAAGGATCCCTGCAGCGGTTGAAGTGTTTTATGCTAAGCAGGTTATGGCCAATAGACCCTTCCTAGTACGACTCGGTCCATTGAGAAGCTAGGGTAAGTTTGTAATGGGATAGACTAGGGCTGGTTCCACTAGCTATATGTGTTCAAGTCTGTCAGAGACCTTGAACAATGCAAAGAGAGTAGAGGAAGGTAGGTCTTAAAGGAGGAGAGCTCTTCTCAGTGGAGTGAAGAGAGACTCTTAGGGAAGGAAGGGATAGGTAGAGTAGATGGTAGTTGGTGTGTGTGAAGAGTTGGTGAGATGGAGATGTGGATGTGGTTTGAGGATTAGGAGCAAAGTGTTTTTGGAGAAGATAGGTTGGACTCTACAAGAGACCAAGCTTAGGGCTTTGGTCTCAAAGTATTGGGCTTTATATATACAGGAGAAGCGCAGCAATAGCTGTGCTTTGACTGTGCTACTAGTATAGTAGGAGTCATAATAAGTAGGAGTCATAGGAATGAGGCCACGAATGAGTCAGAACCAAGTAACTGCGCTGCACAGTAAGTGCGCAGCATTGCACAGTCAAAACTAAGAAGCAAATATAAATGGAAAGAGAACCAAACAAAGGGAAAGTAACAGCAATCCAGTGTTACCTGGACGTGTATGGATCACATGATAACAGAGAAGGGATCACAAGACGTAAGGGATCACAAGACCAGTAAGTAAAGGGACGTACGAAAGTAAGCAGTCCATAGCGAAAGGTAAGAAGTAAACATAAAAGGAAAATGGTGTAACATACCATCTGCTTCCACTTCAGCAGCCTATACAGTACGGTATGGGGTAGAAGACAGCCATAATATGGCATTATAGGTTATTATGGTCAAAAAACTTTGATTAAACTCAATGAATGACAATGATATCTGAGTCCAACTCTCTACAAATCCTTTTCTTTCATCCCTCCCTTTTACATGGCTCTTTTCCTTCATCCACACCCTCCTTTTTCTTCCCCTCCCACCCATGTCTCATGATGATTTTCCATACCAGGGCTCTTACAGTGTTGACCTGAGCTCAGGTCAGGTCATCAGACTCCCAAAGCATCATCCTGCTGACCATCGCCATCTTGCAGTCACCACTCTCACTTTTCTCATCTGGGACATTGTGATCACAATTGATCAAGAGGTGGATGCCATCTGGTCATATGTCCATCCTTGAATCTTTCTCTAATTCTGCCCACATCCTCCACCCTCATTCAGGAAGCCAAATGGGTTTTATTCCAAGTGGATTTTCCTTTTTGTCTGCTATTTCGCAGTTGCCATGCAGATGTCTGTCCTTTTTCATTAAAGCTAACTCTGGTCATGCCACTCACCCAAATGTTTCTAGTTCCTTGCTCTTTGTCGGTACCCAAACAGCTCTTGACTTTCATTACACAGAGAGCGACTGTGTCAAATGGTATATTTTTCAAAAGGTTGCACTCAGCTTCTTGTGACCATGGTGGAGTCTATCCTTATCATGCATGGTACATCTCACATTGTTAAACCATTGATGGGAGTGTTCATTTCTCTCAAGTACATGCCCTATACAGGCATTCATCCTCATTCAGTCCACTCACTTGCTGTCTTCCCTCCTGTTCATGATTAACCTCCATCCTCCGTCTAGTCACCCTCTGTGTTACGAACCAAGGCCAAGTCCTGGCCATATATTATCCTGTTTCACTCAAGAGAGAACCATCTCACGTTGCATCGCCAACCCACTTCCATTTCATGGGCTACTACTCCTGTGGTACAAGATATCGCTATTGCAAAGACATTATGACATGACCAGGCACCCATTTCCTAATTGGATAATCATTGCGTGGCAGCCACATGGCCACTCAGCCACCAGGAACCTGAAACAGTGGCATGAACTCCTACAACTTGTTGCATAACTCATATGACATCATTCAGCTCCAATGACATCATGGCTGACTGAGCAACTCCACACTGACCTCATCTGCTCACCAAGCACTCCACAGTGATATCATAATGATGTCATTGCTCCACAATGATCAGTAATACACTCAGTAAGCCTGAAACCTGACACAAGCAAGTTTATGCCTCTGCAGTCCTATTGGACGGTACCAAGGAGTCTAGAATAGTCCCTGTTCTTTGTAATTAACCATGTACACAGTATATAAGCCCCAATGTAGCATGGCAGTCATCAGACTGTCCATTTGTGATACTCTCCTCCCAAAGTACTCCTCAGCGACCACTTTGTTTAAAGTCCCCCTCCTTGTCCTCAAGGTACTCTTCAACAACCACCTTGTTTAAAGTCCCCTCACTACACTGGCCTCTAGTCTTCGCCTCTGTCTCTTGCAACACCTACCAGTCCCCTTCTGGTACCTCCTCATCATTTGGCTCGTCCTCCTGTTCAATGCCGTCTATGCCACATACCATCTGTTCTGACCCTTGCCCACCTGCTCCTGAGTCCTTAGTGATCAGCAGTATGTGTCTTGACACTCTGTGTTATTGCTGGGTTCTATCTTGGTGCAGGAAACTCCCCCATTGCAGCAATTGCCTTCCCATGGTTGCTCTCCATTGAATCTTTTGCAGGCTCATGCATCGTCCTTAACCTTCATGCAATTTCCTTTGAAGTTCCAACTCACACTATCAGCACAAGAGGGGATGGCACACTATTGTCACAAATCATGTTCACAACCATGGCCCCCTGACCCCATACCCCTAGTGTGTTGTGGGATTGGGGAGGCCCACAACAGTGTTCACACGATGGGGGCCCAAGTAGCACAGCCACTGGTACAATAAGCGAAAGTTACAAGATGACATCAACCACAAACATTGCTGGCATGGGCCATTGCAAGCACAGTGGAAAAATGGGTTCCTCTACTGTCAATTATTCATGTCCAAACATGAGTTCCAACACCTGTGTTGAAGTTGAGAAAGCCCCATGTGGTATAGCCCATGGCCAGGGTGAAATGTAGGTTCAAATCCACACTTGGCACCCCACACTGACAGTCAACCTTTTGTCAGTGATGTCCATCTGGGTGTCAGATGGCATTTTCCCTTGTTCCCATCCAAACTGCCACTCACACACTGGCTGCAAGAAGCATCGCTTGGCAGGGCAATTGGCAGTCTCCCTTTGTACCCAAAATGGCAAGGGTTGGGAACATTAATGAGGTGTCAACCAGTGACAAGTAGATGCCAGTGTCAAAATCACATGCCATCTGTTTGAGGATTATCAGATGCAGTACTGTACACTGATTTTATTGTATCTCATGTTACTGTCAGCTAGCATGTTGCCATGGCTCCGACATCACTGGCAGAGTGCCACTCACCACCCTTTGTTTACAAGGTCATGCATTTGGGCTTTTTTTTTTGTTCATGCTGTCAAGTTGGGCCTGGTAAAGCCTGCCCAGGTGCTAGGCAACACCAAGTCACCATGGATGGATACCACATATGTGAGCAGTGACAACAAGTCAGACCAATATGGAGTGAGATACATGAGACAGTTGAGACATCAGCAGGGTTTGTCTTGCAATTGAGTACAACTAATATATGGCCTGTATATATGGCTTGATGGCATCCCTTATACAGTACAGTACAGGTAACTTACTGTACTGGCAACTGTACTGTCAGGGTACACTTCCACTACCTGTATGGTACAGTATGGGATACCATATTACAGTAGCTGTAAACTGTATGTGTATGGGTACAGTTGGCAGCCCTAGTTGTTATTGATGGATGGCACATCAAGGAAAACCCTCTTGTTGCTTTCAGGTTCCACATTAAAGGCCCTTTGCAGTCTTAATGATGGAACCTACAAGACTCATCCATATTTTCCCTATGGATACCCACTGTACAATCCACACACTCCTTAGTACTGACTTTGAGCCATATAGATACTTTACTTAATGGTTGTGAGTGTGATATCTTAGGTACATACATACATAAAATACAGTATGTAACCTGAAAACTTTGCCCACTGCCTCAACCATCTTCACAGATTCACAGTGCAGTGACAAATCAGACTTTGAAAATGGCACTGTGACTGATGTTGTCAAGACTCACTGTTGAACAATCCAGTTCAAGAGCAAGGGAGAAGTTCAAAGACGAGTCAATAGACATCCAAGACGGTGTGAGCGAGAAGTAGGGTCCAAAGCAGTACCAAGTACCAAAGAGGTATGGTTACTGGTAGTATCGAGAAGTTACACAGGGAAGAGGCCAGAATGATCACAAGGGGATGGTCCTTAAAGGAGTATTCCAGGAATAGAGAGTGCCATAAACAAATGGACAGTCTGAAGACTGTCTGCTACTTTATTGAGCACTTATATACTTCAAGAGAACTGCTAAATAGGGAACAAGTCATAACCTTGTTATCAAGCACAATTGATGGATGAGTAAGAAGTCGGAGTATGCTTACTGAGCATGCTCAGTCATGCTCAGTAAGCTGCTGAGTAAGAAGGCTCCTCTTGATGAGTAAGAGCCATTACTGTCCACATGTTCACTGCCTTAGTACACATGCAAAGCACCTGATTCACTTACTGTTAGTTAGTTTAAGGCCAGTCATTTGAGGACTTGTAGTTTGGTTCAGGGAATAGAGTTGCTTATAAGGCCCCTTATATAGTTCTATTAGGGTCATTAGAGTTGACCCTAATACTTATATTAAGGTCCTTAGTATTGCTAAAAGGGTTGCCACTAAGTGGGGCTTGCTGTATGTTGATTGTGCCGAGAACCGCTCACGCAACAATGCATGCACAATATTGTGGACACCTCTACTCACCCCTTTTGTTCATGTGAACAGGGTGACACTATAGAGGCTGGGTTTCCTCTAATAAGGAAGGGTCCTTCAAGGGCCCTCTCCGGGAAGTGGTTCATGACACCAATCTGGCTGAAGCCCTGGGCAATGAGGCATGCCTTGTCGTGCATGACATTCCCGGAAGTGTCTTTCTTGGCCTTGAAGACCCACTTGGAGCTGATGATGTTTGCTCTGGGGGGTGGCTGTTACGAACCAAGGCCAAGTCCTGGCCGAGGATTGTCCTATTTTACTCAAGAAAGACCTCTCTCACTTTGCATTGCCGACTCCCTTCCATTTTCTGGGCTATCCCTCCTGTGGTACAAGATATTGCTATTGCAAAGGCACTATAACACGACCAGGCACCCGTTTCCTAATCAGGTAATCATCGCGTGGCAGCCACATGGCCACCCAGCCACCATGGACCCGAAACAGTGGCACAAACTCTTAGAAACTGTTGCATAAATCATCTGACGTCATCAAGGCTCCAATGACATCATGGCTGACTGAGCAACTCCACAGTGACCTCATAGGCTCACTAAGCGCCCCACAGTGACATCATAATGATGTCATCGCTCCACAATGATCAGTAATGCGCTCAGTAAGCCTGAAACTTGACACAAGCAAGTTTATGCCTCTGTAGTCCTATTGGATGGTACCAAAGAGTCTAGAATAGTCCCAGTTCTTTGTAATCGACTCTGTACACTGTATATAAGCCCCAATGAAGCATGGCAGTCATCAGACTGTCCATTTGTGATACTCTCATCTTCCTGGGTACTCCCCCGCGACTGCTCAGTCTAAAGATTCCCCTCACCTCCAAGGTACTCTTCTACGACCACCTTGTTTAAAGTCCCCTCGCTACACTGGCCTCCAG